>VUQI01028708.1:20117-45009 GCA_015106735.1 Paratilapia polleni | reverse complement strand
GGCTGGATCAGGTAACCCTGAACCATCCCTTAGTTATGCTGCAATAGGCCTAGGCTGCTGGGGACTTCCCATGATGCACTGAGCACTTCCTCTTCCTCACTTCCTTTCACTCTCCATGTGTTTTATACACCACTTGCATTTAATCATTAGCTATTATTAACTCTGTCTCTCTCCTATAGGTGTGTCTTTTGTCCTGTCTCCCTCTGCTCTCTTCTGTTTCCCCTCATCCCCAACCGGTCGCGGCAGATGGCTGCCCCTCCCTGAGCCTGGTTCTGCCGGAGGTTTCTTCCTCTTAAAAGGGAGTTTTTCCTTCCCACTGTTGCCAAGTGCTTGCTCATAGGGGGTCGTCTGATTGTTGGGGTTTTCTGTCTTTTCTGTCTAACATTGTAGGGTCTTTACCCTAAAATATAAAGCGCCTTGAGGCGACTGTTGTTGTGATTTGGCGCTGTACAAATAAAATTGAATTGAATTGAATTGAATACGTGCTGCCAGGGAACCTGAGGTGACACAGCATTTTACATTGATTTCTATCGGGGTCAAAATGACCCGTTCAGCAGTTGTAGGTTTAAATGGTCATCCCTTTTCTTTTTTTTTCCTTTTTATCCAACATACCCCAAAATCAAATGTATGATGACTAAACTCATTTTAGGACAAGTCATGAAATAAGAGATGGCAGAGTTTTATTTTAACAGAGTTACAGCGCCTACGAATGACAGACAGACAGTCATCTCCATATTAGCTTAGCATAACAGCAGGAGAGAGCTATTTGCCGATAAAGGCTTGCAGTAATAAGAATCCCCATTACAACAGGCTTTTCTCTCCAGGAGGGTAATGAAAATTAGATATATACTACTGTCCAACCATCCATCACACGGTAGGAAGTCAAACAGTTAACCTTATGAGTTGTAGGAGTGTGTCCTCTTTCCTTAAGATACACACAAACACAAAATCTCAAAGTACTTCGAGTGATTAGGGTGTGTGGATCAAGGCAAGCAAATTTGATTATACTCCTACAGCGATCCTAGGATTGCTGATGTGCGCCATAAAAAAAATATACATCCAGGGTAATATATTTTGATGACTAAGGTTTCATGTTTTCTATGGTTTTATGCTGAACTTATATATTCAGTGATACTAATCTTTCTTTTTCACTGCAATAAACTTCCAAAAATCAAATGAGAAAACAGCATCCATAAACATAACATCTTATGCTTGAAGCCAGAACTCTTGCAAACTTCTATCTTGATGCTAATTACATAGGAAGTCTAGTGACAGTCTCAGGTTTCTCTGCAGCAGCCGGTCATTATTCCACTCAATACTGCGCATCCAAAGGCCATCACTCACAGAAGTCACAAAACTCACTGGCAAATTAACTACCTGATGAACGCACAATCACTGGACGAGCTAATCCACCTGTCATCTAAAAGAACCGCAATTTGTCTCTCTTCACTCCTTTCCTCCTTATGTCCACCATTTCCTCAAATTCCCAGCTACAACTGGTGCATTCAGCTTGATATTGTTCCAATTGTCTGGCGCACAGACAAGGTTCATTACACTTCCAGTGACAGATAGTTAAATGCATGTTATTGCAGTTAATTAAGTACATTTGTAAGGTTTTAATTGTTAGACAATTGGCAGAGGAGAAGGAAAATCTGGGGAAATATGAAGAAATATAAAAGATGCAATTGTTCATATTCCTCAGGATCACCCACTTGGGTTGTTGTTTCATATTGCACGATTTGAGATGCAACTCCAGGGCACAATGCCTATTGAGTGAGAGCATATTACAAACCAGCATGGTGGCACACTGTTTACTGAGGAAATTACACATTATGCCGCTGTGTCCCATAAGAAAATTATTCAATTACACTTTCATTGCATTTGTTGACTCGAGTTTGCCTGAGAATGAATCTGAATGGCGTTTGGGAATAAAGCATTAGCAGAAGAAAAGAGAGGAAAAAGGAAAGAAAAAAGAGGAGGGGGGAATATGCACAGATGGAGGTCAAGCAGCTTTATTTTGATGTTGACTTACAAAATGTGACCGGCAAGGAGAGATTTACAGAGTGGTGAAAGATGTGGAAAAATAAGTGATGCATGCACTTGCAGAGGGGGCTAGGGGATGGTAAGGAAAGATGGATGGATGAGATGGAAGATGAGAGAAAGTGTGAAAGAGGCAGTGAAGTAAATATGAGGAGGGGCTCTTATTGAGGATGTTTGTGCTGTGTGACAAGCCATGGAGCTCCTGTTCTCAGCACTTCATTGAAACATATTACACTTAACTATGAACTGGATCCGCATCGCTATGAGAATATTAACCATCTCTCAGGGGTTCAGGAAAGAATCACTGAATTATAAGCTTCATACCTTAAAGCAAGCAAGAAGAGTTCCTATCCACTTAGAAAACTTTCTGAACTTTTACCGTTTTAATGTTTAATCAGATCTCATTTGAGAAGACAGGATCTAGGTCAAAATAACACATGCTTTGGTTCTCTGGCTGTCATGCAGCCTAAACAAATCTCGTACCAAATAAGAGGAAGCCTCAGAGCCACTCCTTTGTTTAGGCTAAAAGGGCTTTACACACACTGTGGCACCTCTCTCTCTGGGCTATTTAAAGGGCTTGTTCACCCATATTACTAAAAATGACAATTTCTTAAAAAAAACTATTAAGGGAGACTAGGCTAAGCAGGGATACCCAAACAGTGCATCTTGCCCACACAATAAAAAGTAAAGAAAACTAATTATTGTTTTTGCTCAGCCAAAGTAATAAGTAGCACATCTAATGTGGGATTAGGTGGGCATACAGCCCACTTCCAGTCTCCAACTGCCCACTGTCTTAACATGATGAGAAGTACAAACACAGAGATTAGACCCGACTGACAAAGGATTTCTAAAACCAATACCGATATTTGTCGATTTAAAAATCTGATAAATCAGCTGATTTTTTTCCCCCTTTCATACACATGAAACATAAACAGATTTCCCAGGCTGTTATGCATAGTTATTTATTTACTTGTTTGCACTCTGCCCGACTTGTATCAGCTGGTTGTTGAGTTTCTGGCTTTCCGCGTGTGAGTTAACTGTGCTGCTCTTACAGAAAATAAATGTTGTTCTTCAGCCTGTGGAAACCATCATACTGATTCTACATATTGATTAGTACAAATTAGTATTCTGAATTAGTTTATTGAAGTTGTTAATTATGCAGGAATCACGTATACGTTATCTCAGCGATGCAAGCATCCGAACAAGGACTCAAGCCAGCAACCTGCAGGTTACTGATCGGCTACTCTAACCCACGGTCTTACTTTCCTCACCCAAGTAGCCCACCTATTATGTTCAGCTGCTTGTACAGACATAACACTCTAGGTCAGACCGATCCTTATAGTTGCACCTCCGGCAAACAAACAAAACCAAAAAACAAAAGAACAACAAAAAACTGTTTACAAGATTTATTTCGACTGCAGTATGCTGCCATCATGAAAACTTGCATTCAAACCTAATGCTTTTGTGGCACAGTGTACCTTGGTAAGACAAAAAATATGCCATCACCACACAATGGGACTTTGGAAAATAAAGTGAGGATTTCAAACCTTTCAGGGATTGACTGAGGGGGTGACTGCTACTGAAAACAACTAAATGCTTATTTAAAATTTGACTGGCTAACCTGAGGAAAGTCCGCCTTGGCACACTCCTGTTTGAGTGTTGTAGCAATTTACTGTTGTACTTAGTGTAGGTGATTTAGTGCCACAGACAGGCTGAAATGGGGCAATTTGTTTGGCTTTAAGGGTATACCCAGCACTTAAGCCTTGGCTAAACTGTGCATTGTACTGTGAACGTAGCTGTTTGTCACAGGTTAGGAAATGTTGCAATAAATCCATTCTTCTCCTTCTCGTGGCTCCTGCCCAGATATCTGGATGTTGCCAAGCTTTAACAAACAGGCTCCGTGTGCTATCAGCCCTAGTGATCAGCCCGTCACACTGTATGGGGAAGATAAATCTAGGCAATTAAAATTTAAATTGCCATGTGCAGTGCCGTGACTTCCTTCTTTCTGTGCGTCTCTGCATCTCCCTCTCCAGCACTTGGCTGGCCTGGTTCAGACTGCTTAGGTCAGGTGCAAGAAGTGGTGTAAGGATGGACACTGTGCCTGTCAAACACAGAGACATCTCACTTTAGGGAAAAGATTTATGTTTGTAAGTTTTCTGATGACTATATCTAGACCGAAACAAATAAAAATCTGTATTATCTATAATCTATATAGTACATAAATAAAATACTAATTAGTAACACCTTAGTACAACCAGTGTTGGATCAAATATGCTCTAGAGGCAAGGAGACTGTTGTTTTCCCCCAGACCGCTTTTAAAAAGAAGTCCCACAAGGCTCTTCAGTCAACTTAATGGAGCAGTTTCCCCACCTGGTCAGCGCCAGCAGCCAGTCATCATCTGGTTAGAGAAGCCCTGAGAGGGGTCGGAGGATGAAAATAGCAATCACATGTAGGGTAGTTCGGTACCTCCGGCAACATCAGAGCAACACCTTTCCCTCTTCTGAAAACCGGAATACAACGCAGCAGTGGAGAGAAGAAGGGTAGGAGTGATAGAGGCAAGAGGGTTTTGACAACAAAGAACGCAGCTCCGTGTGACAAGTGCTCCTTAGTGGTTCTTGTGTAAATGATAGGATGAGACGATCTCAGTTGTGTCTTCAAAGCGGGGACATGAGTAAGGGTAACCACTAGGGCCAAGAACAAAAGGAAACAAACTACAAAAAGTACTAAATTCATAATAATATCATAGAAAACCCCACATTTTTTTTAGCTGGAACCAGAATTTTTATTTTTTTTTAATAAACTGGAGACAGAAACTAAGGCTCAGCTACAACTAACCACTGTTCCTAGTACTGATTAATATCCTAATTGACAGGTTAGCTGTCAGGGCTATAAAATTGTGAAAAAAACAATTTCCCAGAGCCCAAGGCGTCATTGCTCTTCCACTGATTCAAATCGACTCGCCTTTGTTTTGACCCACCCACTCCAAAATTGAAAGCAATAGATGTCAGAATTCTGGCTTGACGACTGACTGTAATGATTCATAATTTGACTAAATGTCTTCAAGAATTAGCTAATTTGTCACCAATTTTATCATTTGCCCAAAAATCCAAAATCCCTATAAGAGGAGCAATATTTTGAGGTAAAATATTGTTAAAATCTAGTTCCTGGATGAGTGACATTAGGTGGAAACAAAGCTACCGAGTACAAAAGAGATTCCCGACTCTTTCACACTGCGTTTCATCCTGCTGGCCAAAGCAGATGTGTCTCTATCCAACTCGCTGATCAATCGCAATGGATCTAACCCCAGGGGTGCTTTCACTGATATCAGTGCACATATTGACAAGGTGGTGGATCAGCGTCAGGAGCCAATTCAGGCTCAAGAGTCAACATTATTAAATGGCTGAGGGTAATGCACATGTACTTTTGTGAGGGTATTAAAGTTGCCTAAAGTACATGAATAAATAGATTTGAATGGGTTTAATGGGGATGAATTCTGCCTTTTTAAGCCAGTCTTTAAAAATGTCCATTCACTCCTTGTAAATAGGGCTGAGGAATAAAACCAAGTTGGATACCACGGCATTTTTAGAATCCATACTCATATCTCTCCCTCTCCCTCTTCCTCTCTCACATACAGGCACGCATAACACACAAATTGCCTAAAAGCCTCAGGCAAGGCAAAGCCAGAATTTTCATGCACCCATTTGCTTTAACTGCTACTCCATCATCACAAAGACAATCTTTGATCTTTGATCCATGACAATGGTTTGGCCTTTCCTTGTCCCTCCTCCTCCTCCCTGTCCCTTTACACTGTACCCATCCATGTGGAACAACAACAGTAACATCTCACTGCCAGAAATCAGCAAATCCAACTGTGCCCAGATAATGCAAATGACCAGATAAGAATTAGGGTGATAACCTCACGCTCATACACACACACAGACACACACATACACACTGCTGCCAGGCTGTTTGCATCTTTAAGATATGTGCACCACGCGAGGCCCATATGAGGCACAGGAGATATGAGGATGATGAGTCTCAAAGGTGTGGTGGGGTTCTGTGATAATAGAAGAGCTTTTCCATCTGCTGGAGGAAGGGCTGAGAGCCCAGGCGTGACTCAGTCGAAAAGGCCACGCCCAGGAAGAACAAGCATATGCAAAACACAGAGTCAGAGAATGAATGGAAGCATGCTGATCGGAAAAAGAGACATCCCTCATTTTTCACACAGGGCTTTGGCTTGTGATAAATCCCCATCCAGTTTGCAACAATCCATCTTTCTAATGGTACTACTCTCTTATCCAAACTGCTATGTAAATATCATCCGTTATATCAGTTAGGCAGCAGAGCCAGCAGTGTGTTGGTACTGTTGTGTATGTCCATGTTCATATATGTGTCAGAGGATGTGTACCTTGGTGTGTGTGTCTTTGTTTGCACAATAAAGCAGAGCAGTAAAGCAGAGCAAATGGTTTCATAAAGGTCAATGTGGTTCAAATCCTTTCCACCTGATTTAGTTTATAGGCACAGATGATACACACCAGCATTACTGTTAATATACAATAAAAGGCAGATCATCTGAAATGCCCTGGAGGAAAATAAATCAAACCTGAAAAACAATTTCAGTCTGCATTTCCATTTGTCCACCAATCTTTCAAAGGGTGGTCTCTGCGCTCCACTATACACCACTCTTGGCAATCAGTGAGCGACTGAATGCTAATTGAAAACACAGTGTGTGTTTTTTTGTCACAGGGGCAAACCCGTATAGGCGTGACTGCCTGCGTGGTACCCTCAATTTAAGAAATGCAAAACTACCAGCTTGAACTACCTGATCTCATCACAGCAAAAAAAAAAATAAGAATTGATTCCACTGATTCCTCTGCAGAGTTTTCATTCCTGCCATAAAAGTGCAGGTTTCTAACCCCCCAATAGCAATTGTGCAAAGCTTTCTGAGCTTAATGCAGTGATCATATGTAAAGGTAAGCACAGAGCAAAAGTCATTATCATGAAAAACTTGAACACGTGAAAGGAGTGTATGAGCAACTAGTAAGAGTGTCAGCAAAAAACTAAACGAAAATCCAGGCAGTTCAAACAACCTCAGCTGCAGAGAGGGATTTTCCCACAGCAAGGAAGCAATGCAAACTTTTACAGGCATAGTTCCCTATACCAGCTACATTTGAATCGGCAAAATGAGTCACTAGCTTAGACATAAAATCATTTGTGAGGCTTCCTCTGGCTGTTATTCGACTGAGACAGAGAGGGGAAAGACCTCCCTGCCCTATAAATAAACAGCTCTCTGTCCTGACTTCCTCTGCACTCATGCAAAAGAACCATTACAAAAGCCCGTCTGCAGTGCTGAAACTCACGGCTGACCAATAAACTTACATAACGATAGGTATAAGCTTGGTTAATCATGTCTGAAAATAAGAGTGCTGTTAATAAGTGTTACACCCAATCTGTCCTCACCTCTGTTACACAGGGATGAGGCCTGGGTCAGATTGAATTAAATAAGTTCAACAAACTTCTGAAGTATGAGGCCAAAGAATCACCACTAGCATTACAAGGCAGGGCTAACTTTTTTATTAATTCCTTTAAAATGTGGCAAACACTCAGACAGCATCGTAAAACAGGAAGTTCACAATATTTTAAGACTCTAATTCACTGTTTTCATTAACGAAATAGCACAGTTTTATTGATTGGGTTGGTTTGGTTTCAACAATTTGTTCAAACACAAAGATGCTGTTATAAATCAGAGAAAAACTTACATTAGAGAAGGAAGAATTGTCATTATACTTTTAATGAATAATTAAAAAATATTTAACATTTATTAAAATAGTTGCCATTTAAGTTTACGTTGATCACATATTTATTAATCAGTCAATTAAGTTAATCAGCTAACTCCTGCAGCTTCACTGCTGCTGACAAAAAATTAAAAGAAATAGTAGATTTGTTTGTTTTTTTTTTAAATCATCTTGTATTTGCGTTAATCCATTAACTCCAGCTTTCTAGTTGAAAAATACTCCTCACTCTCTTTTTAACCAAATGAAAAATCAACATTTCTTATCTCATCCATTAGCCCTCATCCCGGAGTTACATCACAACTTCCTCCCAGTGGGGTCAACAGTTCCCTTGGTCAACTAGGGGGGTGGATCCCTCCCAGATTCCAAGCTCATGGTTCGGCACGTCAACCTCTGCAACCCCACCATACCGGAAACTGCCCCTCACCACGATTCCGCCTCCCTGTTTGTGATTATTTTAGGACTACTTTAGAAGCTCAGCCATTAGATACACACGCCTGTTTTTCCTCCATATCCATTAAGAGATCCATGCCTGCAGCAAGGGGACACGACTGGCAAGAAGAGACTAACAGCTCCCAGCTTTAAATCACAGCAGTCACTCTGCTAAAAGCAGAAAGGCACGCTGTGGGAACTCCATAATTCATAGCTTATAATAGAATAAAGAGGGCTTCTTAATAAAAATGAACAGATTCAAGGCTACAAAGGATCTCCCTTATAATTACGTGCAGTGAAGTTGCAGTAAAACAAGAGCAGTAATGTAAGGTTCAAGGACCTTCCTCGATTACTCCAATTTTTGATCATCTACAAGAAAGTAAAGATTTTTAAAGATTATTTATCTGCTAATTATAGTTTTAATTTACTGAATAATAATTGCTGGCTCCACAAGTAACATCGTTAGATGCTTGATTAGTCAGAAAAACAGTCCAAAAGCCAAAGATACTGAATCTATAGTGAAAAAGCACAAAAGCTTAAA
Organism: Paratilapia polleni; assembly: GCA_015106735.1. Classification (NCBI taxonomy): domain Eukaryota; kingdom Metazoa; phylum Chordata; class Actinopteri; order Cichliformes; family Cichlidae; genus Paratilapia; species Paratilapia polleni. The sequence continues at coordinate 36,204 of VUQI01028708.1, read as the reverse complement.
CCAGATGTGTGAGATTTTTAAGGAAAAAAAAAAACTGATTAGCAAATTGTAGTTGATTTACTTTCTGTCAATCATCTAAACATTTCAGCAGCAGTTACACTGCAGACAACTTATTTTCCAGAACATTATAACAAACCAAAAACTGTTAAAGGGAGTTTATTACGCACATTTATACCTTCACATGATTCAGTGTTGAAAATAATTCTTGTTTATCTTGTACTGAGCGTTAATGCAGGCCCTCAGTTCATACACTGAAACATGCCATAGCGTCACCCTCCTCCCTCCCTTAGAGGCAACTGGGGGATTGGCTTTTCCTCACAAACAAAAGACAGGGCTTTTGTGGGGTCCCTGAGAGGACCATATTAAGGACACTTAATCATCACTGATATTATTAAGAACCACGAATAGAAAAACTTGCACATCTGTTGATATCTTTCTTTGAAAGTTTGGCCATGTTTAATATGAGCATCCACCATTGTAACATTTCATATATGATATGATTTATGCTCTGAGCATTTCTGACAGTACTGGGAAAGTAGGTACTTTAGTTCTGGATGTGACAGAGCACACTAACATTTTAACACATGGACATTCCTCAGCCGTCTTGCCCTGATAACATGAATAACACCTTCGGTGGATGAAGAAACATTTGGTTGTCAGAGTGAAGGGTGATGAAGCCATTTTTTTTTAATTTTTTTTTTACATAAACCTTGTTGTATAACAGAAAAGGAACTATCTGGGAAAGTTGGAAAACATTTCTGAACTTCTATGTAAGTGCAAGTTAAATTCTGCACTGAACTCAGCAATACTTCCTTCCTTTCTGACACTTCACCCATTAAAGAAAACAAACTATATTACATTTTACTGTATATATTTCCAGAGGGGCAAACACTAGCGCTGACTCATCATCTACATTTAAATTATTCATTAAACCTTGAGCCGGATCCGCCCGCTCAGGCTTTCTGATCAATTTCTGCGCCTAACAGTGTCATGAACAGCTTGCTTGCTTTCTTTCCTTCAACCAGCAGCAACCAATCATCATGTTTGCTTTCAGGCTTTGAACGATCCATCACAATCTGACAACACATGCAGACAGCTATACAAAGAATAGCTGGTAAATATGACTGGCCTTATGTTAATTTGAAAAAAAAAAACCCATGGTGAGGTTTTAAATTAGCTATATTGCAGCTAATAGCTGTGTGTTTCACTGAATAAAATTAAAATAAATAAATAAACAACAATACAAATCAAAAAACATCTCACATTATAAGAAATGTAACTTATTACACACCAGCTTGAAGGAAAGGGGTGAAAGTAACTGAGAACGTTTTAACTAGGGTTAAATTTTACATTTGACACGTATATGTGCATTTGCACATTTGCACAACTCTGTGCATGGCTTAGCACAGCAGAACTGTCCCATTCACCCTGTCAAATGTGAGTGCACTCACTGTCTTGTCAGTCTGGGGTGTTAATCTAATTGGAGTGTTTGAGTGCTTTACGTGGTATGTAATGAATGGCAAACACACTACACATCAGGGGGATGTCCTGAGGAGGAAGCAAATGCCAACAGATGGCTTTAATATTCAGCAAATGAACAGACAGATCATTCACACAAGCACTCCGGTAGGGCCAAATGAGATAGAAATGCAAACTAGACAAACAGCCCACACTTGATTTGCTAAGGGCTACAGTTAGCCTTAAACACAGTACAAAAGGGAACAGAAGTAAGGTGTGAGGGGTTTGAAAGTTTCCAAAACCAATAATCCAACCCTCTGTCCTTCTGCTCAAGCATGTGGCACACAGCTGAAAATGTGCATATACTGTATATCTGCAACTGCATAAACTCCCGTTGTACCCTTTTAAAAATTAATGGTCTTATTTTAACCACAACTAGTTAGAACCAGAAGGCATTGTTGAAGAACAAAAGATCAGCATCTAAATGTGTGTGGTGAGCTTATCAGTAGCACACAGTCAGCACTTAATATTTTCGAGAATAAACCTGCAAAGTCACGAGGTGACGGTCTGCTGTTTTTCCAGAAAACTGTTCATATTACCTAATCCGATGATGCCGAGTTCAAAAATACCAATGAAAATATTCAATCACGTACAGTTTTGTCACAAAATGTGAATCAATTTTTTTTTCCATTTTTCATTCATTTTTTTTTTTTTTTTTTTGCACTTTTCCAAATCATAAAAGATGCCAATTTCAACAATCTGGACTTCAATAACAATCTGGAGACAAAACATCATCAGACTCTTCTTTCTCATCACCTAACCCAGTAAAAATGGGAGGTGGTATTTCATCTGAATGTGGCACAGGTCTCATTGCTGATGGCAGCTTAGGGTAACTGAATGATGATTTACTTTTGGAACTGTATCCAGAAATATTGACTAAAAAGAAATAGCAGTGATTCTGTGGCTCCCTCCATACCACTGGAATACCAAAACCTAGGGTCTTTCTCTTTTCCTTAGTCCATGCTCGGAGGTTTTCTACACACGCCCAGCAAACTGAATGAGGTGCCCATGGCTTGTCTTGGTCACCCAATTTCATAACAAAATAAGCAAAGTCTGCCTGTTTCACAAAATCTGTGATGTTTTGTCGCTGTTTGGATGTAGTGAAGCATCCACAGATATAGCAAAATTGTTACGTTAATCAATTTAGAATTGCTCCTGTTACTGGCCATATCACATCAGGTTTTAAGCATTGAAAAATGCCTCCCCAGACACAAGACTAGTGAGGACTGCAAAGAATTTAGCCAGGTGTGTTGAACTGGAGCAGAACTTCACAATACAACCCAAGCTGAGATGGTTTAGGTGGTGATTAGTTTACAAAAGACGTCTTCGAACTCCTCACAAGTCAAAATCTGTTATGATTGCCATTTGTGAGAAAACATGAAGTGATAGAGCAAAATGGATATTTTTGAACCCCAAAATTAGTAAAGAACAAGTCTTAGATTTAATACAGCAAATATGATGCATCTTCCAAATATCAGTCATTTAAATCCAGTAACTACAATCCAAATACTTAACCTTAGACATTCCCCATGTACGCACTAACGTTGGCAGAGCTGGTTTCAGTTGCTATGCACCTTTCAATGGAAAGAGTCCCTTCCACTCAGAGAGCTACACTCCCCTTTGAAATCCTAAAGCTTCTAATAATTTGTGTACATGTTTTTATTATTGATGTTTTTTGGTCATTTTTGTTTTTTGTTAATTGGGTTCTTGTGAACATTTCTTGCTTCTGGGTCTCCCTTGGAAAAGAGAATGTTAATGAGACTAATTGATTAAATAAAGATTAACTTAAATAAATGACCACTGTGGCATTTGCTGAAGCTGTACTCTCCCTCTTAGGCTTGTTATAAATTTGGCAAGTTAAAAACTTGTCCTTCTACATTTTTTCCCCCTCAAAGATCCATGTCTGTGGCACCTACGGTTCACAGTTCCTCTTTTCTGCCAGACAGTATGCTTCGCACCGCAACTTTGAGATACAAATTGGTTATGTTACATAGCAGGGGGTGTACTGTGTAGCTCGTTTGAAGCCTTGCGAGTGAGAGAAACAAAATACATCAGATTTTTTTTTTAATGTTTTTTTTTATGTTTTTTTTTTTTTGTTGTTGTTTTTTTTTTAAGTTCATCACCCTTTTCCAGACTTAAAAAGTCACCAAATCCATCCCAACACTGGCATCCCTCTGAATGTTCTTAAAAAGCTATTTGTAGGCAGTTTATCTTGTGAACAGGTCAGTGTGCAGGCTAGCTTTTTGTATGAGGTTTACACCTGCCAGCCAGTTAAAACAAGTATTTTGTGAAGCTAATATCATAAGCAGCAGCAAACACTTTAATTTTTAAACTGATGAGAACTCGAAAACCCAAGAAACCACAAACTGTTTGCTTCTGAGAAGTTATTAAAAAGGATGCTTTCCTAACTGCAGACCATTCAATAACAAGTGAGTCTCAGACAGCTGTAATGACAGTTGTGACTGCAAGCCAGAAACTGACCCAATGATCCCTGGCAGCTGAATAATTTAGGGAGCATATGCTGCAGTGAAGAGTACAGGCATGCAGCAGAAAACTTTCTAGGACATTCCACCTTATTCAACAGTTTTGTCGACACAGATGTCTAAAACACGCTGGTATGACTATCCCTGAACACGTTAGGTAAGTTTTAAGTTGCTTTGCCCCGGGGTATTGCAATAGAATGTGCTCCTAAAACCGCATTAAAACAAAATAGTCAATTAATCAAGTGTATCGTTAAAAGTCGGTATAAAAAACAATGGCAGAAAATCCTGTGTTCCCATCACATTATGTTGTCTAGCAAGGCATCCTATCGTTTTTCTCATTACTGCGCTCTCATATGTCCTGAGGCGTTAGGAACCTGGCATTAAGTAGATGAGAAAATGGAAATGTCTTCTTTTATGCTGGTAGTTTGATTGCACTTCAGAAAACAAAAGTTCTGTGCAGAATCCTGTTTGTTGTCAGATCCTTATGAACTCTTAATGAAGCACTTCAAGGTTACAGCGGTTCTAAAGTGTTCCTGCTTCTCTCAGTCTGGTTTTTACTTTGTATCTGCACAAGATGCAAAGCAGAGCAGACAATCGCTGTTGTCTCACAACCTTGATAAAAGTACACCTGTCACAAACAGACAGCTCTCTGAGGAGCTGATTTGTTGCACTTGAGCATTTTTCATAGCTGCCACTAAGAGGACACTAATTTTGAAGCTTTGTGATTTCTAATGGCGACTAAACAGGCAGTAACACTGCTGTCTGGATCCAGGTAAAACAGGCAATTTCCATTCAAGGCAGTGAGTGAATGCACAAAATACAACTAACAAATAAAGAATTATTGTCTTGTTAAAAGTAAATCCCCAATTTATTGTTTTCCTTATCTGCCCATGAACTAAGAACTATAAATTTTTAGTTTTATGCAGTACTTTTAGATATGAAAACTGTACATTTGGGAACACTTGTAAATATTTAAATATTCTCTCAAATGCCCTTAACCAGGGGTAATGTACAAGTACTCAATTTAAATAATTCAGTAGTTGTTCCTTTGCTGGCCAGTGATGGGAGCCAGGCCTCCTTTAATTAATGGAGGAGGAAGCACAGACGACAGGACTGTCAGCAGGGGTGCAAGGGCCCGGAGGCCTCTAACATTCAGCTGTCTGGTTTTATGAAGTTCTTCGAAGAGGAAGTTTCCTTTGTCACCCTCAAAACCTTTCCCCCCGATTTCTAGCTCCTCTGGCAATCTCAGAGATGTGGGGTGACAGGCAAACATCACCTTCATCCAAACCTCCTCAGGGACTAGCTAACATGTTTACAATGTCTCACATGTACTGACACCTTTGAGCACACAGGTGCTTAAAGGAACATAGATAATTTATTTTTGCTTTATGCAAACAAATAAATAACAATTGATTATTAAACTGGAGAAGATTAAATAAAACTTATTTTTTTCCACCCATGGATAATCCATTCCTATCTTAGAGCAAGCTAGACTACACAAACTACATCTGAGGCTGGGAATATCAGCAGGTTTTTGGTGAATCTGGCCAAATCTGCAACATTTGTAGTCAGTACATTGTCTGGGAGCCATGCACAAGCTGACGGTGGTGCTACGACAAAAGGCAGTGGATCACCAAAGTCAAAGGCGTCCATCCTCGCGGAAATATAGTCTGTACAAAATGTCCTGGCAATTCATCCTAAAGTTGTTTAGATATTTCAGTTTAGACCAAATAGGTGGACCGACTGACTAAAAGACAGTGCCATCCATCAAACCAGCCGCTAGCATGGCTAGAGGTCCTCACAAATAAAAGCTTTGACTGGGCCGTCCTCAGATGTGACTCCAACATCAACAGTCTTAATATTCTTGCCAGCACTCAAACTATGAGCAACAAACTGAAAAAAATAAGTACAACGTGACTCAAGAACAAAACACAGTATTATTTAAATGAAACCGACTGCAACTCAAAGTGGTTAAAACCACATGCATAACAAGATTTCCAGTTAATAATGTCAATATTTACATGACCAAATGGCTCAGACATGTAAATCAGCAGAGTCTTCTGTAAATTAGCTCAAGTCACACCATACAACTGGTACGCTCTGGTGTTTTAAATGCCATAATTAAATTATATTAAACTAATCAACCTTATTATTCATGAAGATAAGCCCCTACATACATGGTGATGGAAAAGAAATAACATGTTTTAGTTCAGTAGTCAACTATTTTGTTTACTACTACCCAACAACGCTATGACTGACAGCCTGAAGCCCAGAGCAGATTTGTAGTTATCAATCAAACCCAGGGTTTAACAATGCTGTTTTCTCAAAGGTTGCATGTATGATTACACAAATTAAATTCCAGCAGGAGAAAAACACATCAGTTCTGCCAGTCAAACAGCCAATCAGCAGTGCCATTCAGTCGTCTGGTTAAAAGTAAGCTCATTTAAGCCAGCGAGCCCTATAATGATCTCCCAATAGTGTCATCACTCGTGCTGACATTTAAAGACAATTAAATACCTGCTTCTAAATCCAATACGCCATTTGGATTAACTTGGGAGCACACCTCTAACAAGGCACAACTTCTGCTATAAGCTCGACAGCCCTTCTTACTCAGGAATGCTATCGAATAAAATGTGCATACACATCACACTGCTTGTTATTCTACAAAAACCAGGGCAACCAGTAATTTAGAATATGATTCTGAATAATATTTAATAATGTATCCACTGAAATTTTTCATTTTCTCCCGATATAAACTGGAACAAAGATGACCCCGGAGAAAGAAGTGTAGATCAAGGTGTATGGCAAAAAGGAGGTGCATGTGGGAAAGATGAATGTCATCACACAATGTAGTTCATCATCCCAGAAGCCTGTCTGAAGGTTGTGGTCAGGGAAAATGCTATCTGCTACCACCCCCATATTCCACTGTCAAGGTCAAGTCATTTTGGAAAAACAATTGAAGAATGAGAGAAATGAAAGAGTAATTCCAGAGGCAAAGAAGAGCAGGTCAAACTCAATATACATTTAGCCTCTCGGCTAAGTTAAGTGCTAACAATCACATGCTGGGACTTATTCTATAACAAAGGCTACAGCCTTGGCAAGGAAGGTATTCCAAAGTGGGGACCATGTAAGGGTACAGGAAATTTATCTTGTTGCACAAGCCTTTTAATTTTGTTAATGAATACATGATGGAGCACACAAGGGAGGAAAAGACCCACTTTCATGGTGTGACAAATGTGAATACAAAGAGCTAGAATGTCTAAAAAAAAAAAACCCATTGTGGTTAATGGGGTGCCAGTATACCTCATTGGGTTGAGTGGGCGACCCGTTTGCCATAAGGCTATTACAGAGGCCTGGCTTCGAGTCCGCCCCAAGGCCATTTACTGCATGTCTTCCCCCTGCTCTCTCTCCTGGCTTTCCTGTCTTCTCTCCACTGTCCTGCCTCAATAAAGGCTAAAAAGCCCCAAAAAAATTGTGGTTAAATTTTAACAGCTGATGCCTTTATAACTGCCTAATCTGCATAGTTACAGATAACACTGTTACTAATCAAGGTCGTCCCAGGTCTACTATGCCCAAAGTGAACAGGATAGTGCCAAGTATTAAGCTCTGTGTCACCTCTTGTGAGTTCAAGAAAACTAGATTGATACTGCTTGAGTTCCTCCAGTAAGAAAACTAAAATTAATTACACACATTCAAGCCAATTTACTTACTTAAACCTATCCAAAAGAATATTCTGGTAAGCCTTCTTTCTTATCTAAAAAACAGATTATATTATTTACTAACTTACATGATGCTATCAAGGTATTATGTACAGGTCTAAATCCAAACTGAAAGGGTTTAGAATACAACATTCAGATTAAAAAAAGTGTATGCATCTGAATGAGCGTTTCTAAAATGTTGTCAGTTTGGATATTGTCTGGATTGCTTGTGTCTCTGCCTTTGTAGAGAGGCAGTAGATGTGCTGCTTTCCATGGTGCAGAAATATTCCCATTTACAAGAAGTACACTGAAAATATTTGGTAAGTTCAAGTTCAAAAGTTTTGTATCCAAAAGGTTTGATCAAGTAGCCTTTTGGGGATTATCTGAGGCAATTGTTCTACCTAGTGCCAAAATATACTATTTTTATACACATGCATTTTTAAATGTTAGTCTTGGCCAAATTTAGCATAACCATAGCCACTGATTTACTGCCACACTACCCACATCTTTCAATAAAGCAGATATGTTAAATAATTTGCATGAGTTTGGGGAAATGTATCCCCTGCATCCAGCCACTGTGTCTTGACATGGCAGATGGGCCAACTCTTTGCCAGCCATACTGCACAAACATGAGCAGGAAAGAGCGTAAACTGAAACAGACACAGCTGAATGAAAAGGCAAATATAAAAGTCTTGTAAAAGCAGAAGTTTGCCCACTGTATCCCACAGCTCTAATTCTGGCTTTAGCACCTGCACTGCGCACTCACATGAGATCAGTGATGTAGAAAACCTCTTTGCGACATATGTCTGGGGAGCTTTGCTTCAAAACTTGAAGCTCAAAGTCTTTGAGAATATGAGAACAGCACATGAACACAGGGTTTGTGTTTTTTTATTTTTATTTTATTTTTTATTATGACCTCAAGCATGATCTATAGGACATAAAAATTGGGAATTTATCCCAATAAATGGAGTAGGACTAAAGAAAAGTGCCACTTGAGATTTAAAAATTAGTGAGTAAAAACACATCACAAACTGGTGACCTGAAGACACTATATTTAAATATCTGGAAATAGATTTAGAGGATAGCATGATGGAAATTCAGAGAGGAAAATAACACCTTTTACCCCACTCAGAGAAAGAAAATTATATACTTTGCACAACACAAGCCCTCAACAACTGAAAACACCCACATATTCTTCTCAGAAATCAGCACAGTCATGATAAGAATGCAACACTTGCACAGGGTTTGGTAGGATAACAGAAGGGTGTCCAGACTCCAAGTGCACAGTCTGAGCCAAGCATTGTTGGACTCATCCAAGGTGGGGATGGGTGCGTTCTGAACTCTCTGTTCTCCGTCCAGATGTTTCTTGTTGTCTGGCTAACTGGGGGGGGGAAAGGGAGGGAGGGAATTACACAACTCTTTCTCTCACTCACTCTTGAAGCCACCAAGTGCTTATGCTAAGCAGGAAGTGGGAAGTGGTGCATGTCCTCAAAAAAAGGAAAGGCAAAAAAAATGGATAAACAGATGAAGAAAGATAAATCAACTGTGTTACTGCCAACAGCATTTCACTGCCATCTACACTTTTGTTTGAGATTATTTTTTCCAGCAATTTGGGCATCATTCTTCGTACCTAACAAAAGGAACTAATTTCAGTTTTACTCTACTTTAAACAATTATACTGAGGTTTTTATAATATTTTTTATCCTATTTGTTAATGCAATTTAACAGCCTTGAAAATGAACACATTGCACATACAGGAGCATTATCCTTTCTATTATGAATTATTAAAGCATGATGGTTCAATCAGCAAAACGTTTTCAAATTAAGTCTAATATGCATGCCTCCTATAATACGATCCCACAGGCAAGACCACTGAAAGACACACTAACTAGGATGTGTTCAGCAAAACACAGAAGCCCACAGTGAAAAGAAACAAAATTTTGGTCATAGTGGTAGCTCATTGCTTCTAAACTCAACACTGAAAGTTTTCATTACACCATATGTTGCTATGTTGCTCAATAATGTTGAGGTCCGGGCTCTGGGGAGGCCAATCCATGAATGACAGTGTTACATTGTGTGTTTGTCTATCCAGGTATGCTTTCACTGCACTCAAAGTGTGTTTGGGATCACGGTCATGCTGAAAAACTAAGTTGCTGCCAATCAGACTCTTTCCAGATGGTGGATCAAAACCTGATGGTACTTTTCTGTGTTCATAATTCCATCAATTTTGACAGGATCCCAAACACCACTGGCTGAAATGCAGCCCCAAACCATGACAGAGCCCCCACTGTGTTTTACAGATGGCTGACTCAGAAAAAGTACCTCTATCCTGACCTCCTCCGTACATACTGATGACAATTTGATCCAAAAATTTCAAATTTGGATTCATCGATCCATAAGACCCGTTGCCACTGATTTTCAGTCCAGTTCTTGTGTAATTTGGCATACCTCAGCCTTTTCTCCCTGTTTCCCTTCCTTGGCTTCTTGACAGCCACCCTTCCACTGAGACCACTTCTGATGAGGCTTCGGTGAACAGTAGAATGGATCAACTGAAGGGCCAGATGCATCTCTCAGGTCCTGTGTCAGGTCTTTGTGGGATTTTTTCCTGTTTCTTAAAGACATGACTTTCAGATACTGTTCATCTGCTGTAGATATATATTTTTTTTTTTTTAGGCCTGCCACTTCTTCTTCTTCTGTCCTCCACTTGTCAAGTTTCCTCATTTTTTTAAGGAGACACTGCACACCATGCCGAGATAAGTTATTGACTAACAGCTCTTTGGAAATCACCTTGTTGGTGCAAAAAATACTATTTTATGCCTGTCAAAGTGTGTTATATTTGGCATTTTTTGTAGATTCAGCTAAAGAAATGGAAACAAATTATGCATTTTTGTGACAGGCTGCTAGTAACAAAGTGCCTAAAGATACAATTTAAAATTGGTTCTTTGCCAAGTTGTCAGGTTATGTGTAGACACAACACTGGTTCATCTATTGAGTTAGGTCCTTTTTTTATGCTTGACTGATTCATATGTCAGTCTAATGTGGCTTAACAGCCAAAAAAGAAAACATTCCTCTGAAAATGGTCAGGTACAAGGACTGGACTGAAAATGAGTAAAAAAAAAGCAGCCAATGTCCAAAGAAAAAAATTGCAAAACATTCAGAAAGCCTGGAGAGCTGTTGCTCAAGACCACTTTAAAAATTACAAGAAAGTTTGGCTCCTTGGAAGCAAAGTATAAAGAAATGAGGGGTGGCTCAAGACTTTTGCACAGTTCTGGGTCAATAATTGACTATAACTAACAACCTGATTATATTTCACTGGCTTATGATTTATAGATGTTTACAAAGGTAATAAGGAAATCTATATTAATAGGTGTCTTACTGACTATAGCTAACAATACAATAGAAGCAAATTTTCCAAACAGATATTTTTCTAATGAACATTTTGCTTTAGGAATTAGCAGAAATATAATATATTTTTAAACTATTTTTTTGGTACCAGTTTAGTGGACAAGTTTGATAACTCAGAGACCACCACAGTGTCTGTAAATCCTTTTTGTTATCACAGTCTTGTGTAGTTAAGGCAAGTCTTTGTCTGCTAATGGAGGGTAAGTTGACCAGATGAGCGGTGTACGTCAGTGCGAGGGATATGCTCAATTTCACAAGAGAAAGCCACTAAAAGCCTCCTCTCAATCTGATTCTCTATAACTCCACCTTCTGTGTTTTTTTGTCTCTTTGTTTTCCTCAGGAGCTTCCGGCATTAATTCTAAATTGTTTAGCCTTCCATCTTCACACTCTGCTGCTTTCATTATGCTAACACCAAACTGGTGGCAGCTTTAACGTTTTCCTTCACCTCTTTAGATGGGATTGAGGATGCTCACCTGCCTTTCTTCCAACTGGCACTTATGAGAAATTGATTTTTAGAAATGTCATCAATCAAAGGAGGACAGGATGACATGTCTACGTCGCAGAAAACCATAGGGATAGTTGATTTTGTCTGAAATAAGGAAGGAGAACCATTTTCTTTTTCTCGCCAGCTAAACCATATGTCTAATCTGGCAAGAGTGATGATGAATGCGAAAAGAAGTGTGGCTTTCATAAAGCAAAAAAGATGGACATTAAATAAAAAGGCCATGAGCTACGAAACGTTATCTGAACATCTCGTGCAATAACCCAACGTAAGTAAAGCACAGCTCCAGATGTCTTATTTTGCTAAAGTTTGCATCGTACCAATGGTCCACAAATGTCACTCTGACACAAAACACACTATCTGCATAAAAGAAAACAATGTATGACTGGCGACTAAATATAAATACAACTACTACAAAAACAGCTCTGAGGAATTTGTGTCAATGTCGCAACACCCTTCAGTTCAACTGAATTCTGCCTCCTTTGGGCTTTGTATTTTTTTTTCTTTACCTCCCTAAAGCCTTTTCATGTTTCCTGCATTTCCTAAAATACTAGAAGCAAGATAACTTCCAAAGCAGATTAACAACTATGGATCAGGTTTCCTTGGCCTTTGTTAAATGGGACAATTACAATGTCATTGGTATGCAAGGTGGCAGCTTAGTTCTGATACATTAATGTGAAAAAAAGAAACATAGACTGAAGAATTTTAAGGTCTCTGGAGGCTGATCTAAAATGTCCAGAATACAAATGAATGTCTGTTCTCTGTTCCTTCGACCAGTGGTTAAAGAGGCCGACCTTCAACTGCACAACCTATTTTAGTCCCTTCTGACATGACTCGGTCTGTACTTGAGCATGATAGCGGAGGCATTCTCTTCCTGCATGATATTATTATATTAGCCTCTTTAAGCTTGTAATCACCTATCTGACTAATTTCATATGTGGGAAACTGGACTAAATCCAATAACAAATTTTAATCCGCAGGCCCAAGTTCATACGGTACAGTTAATTGTCAATGGGTTCATTAGTGCTAAAAAAAAACAAAAAAAACTGGCTGATTAGTGGGACAAAAAGCTAATGTGTTATATCACAGTTATTCCTTATTTTTATCAAGAAAGCTGCAAATACTTGGTGGGTACAGCTTCATAAATACTAAGATGAGTTTTCATTATTATATAAAAAAAAGGGGGGGGTTTCATACTTTGCTGATCAGACTTATAAATACTAATTCAAAACTCATACACAAGTGACTAAACACTTAATTAAAAAAAAAAAAAAAAATCAATTGAGTAATCAATCAAGCACTGCCTTAACAGAAATACTGTATGCTCAGTTGATCCTGATAGATAAAAATAAAACGGCATGTTTGAAAGACTATAATTGGAAAGTTTAAATTACAAGTCACAAAGCAGTGCACAAGGAAATGATCACTTCCACCCTCTATAGCCCACAACACACTGTTCCACTTTGTTTGCATGATTAACAAGAGACTCAGCCATGGAGAAGATCAATAGGTTTTACAGGACTGAGTCTAACATTGTAACCCTACCTTTGTGCCCTTCCTGTTCCAGAGCTAATTATGTGATATGATCAATAAACATCAGTAATGGGATATTGGCGCTTCTTGTGGCGATTTCTGTGGCAAAAGATTAAAAAAAAATAAATCCATAGCCAGTGCAACATTTAAATGCCTCTCCTCTATTTAGCTGCCACCTGGTGATGGTGTGGGGTGGTAATGAGGTGTGTGTGCTAAGCAGGAAGTGGAAAGCAGTGCATGTCCTCAGAAAAGGACCAAAAGAAGCTGGTCTACCATCACAATAACTCAAATAAGACTCCTGGCAACAGTACTACTCTGAAAATAGCTCATGTAGCAGGCTAATTCTCATTAATAACACTGGTTTATAAAGCAGTATGGAAGAGAAGTTTATGTTTTTGTTTTATATTTAAGTCTTATATGTATCATAATGAGACATATAAGACCCCCATTCTTTTCCATACGGTAAGACAGACACCAGCAGATTAACAACTAAAGAGTCAATTTTTAAAAAAAGATTTTAAAAGATCTTCAGTGTCCGGGTTTGATAAGAAGAACTGCAGGGGAGAAATTCAGAAATTCAGCCATCTGGCTCACCGCTACAGAGGCACAACTGTGGCCTCCTCTTTCTCATTTCTCTGTGGAGTGATGGCGCCCAGCAGAGCATGGCTGGCTCCGAAAAGATTCAGGCGCCATTCCACTGCATGCCCGTGTTAATCACCCCCAACAACCACTATGCAGATGGAGCCTCTTTGGAAATCAGACGGTGACCATAAGGCTGCATGATCTCTTTGTCCAGCTCTAGTGGAATGGCAAAACTGGCACTGTGTTGTCTGGGAGGATCTGCTTCCTCAAAGTGTAATGTGTCCCCAGAGGTTAGTTAGGTAAGATAATTAGAGAGGATGCCAACAGAATTATCCCCGTCACCACAGGATGTATTTGCAGATACAAGAACTTAAGGTAATTTTACTGTCAGTTATAAAAATGCTCTCAACTCTTGACACTGAAATCCTCATGACAAGGATTGCGGTAATCTGCTTCTACATGACATCACTTGAATTCTCCCACTCAGTCTGAAAGATTAGGTCAACTCGGAGTTCCCCACATGAACACTGCGCTCACATTTCAGACTAAAAGCATTCCCTGAGGAATGCAGAAGAAAGAAGAAAGAGCCACATAATTGTTCCACAGGCTTTAGGTGGAGCAGAGTTTTTAACTGTGATAAAAAGCACAGCTTTGATATTCAGTAGACTGGCTGACTCATGTTCTAGCAACTACAGAATACCAAATGAAGGAGGTGAAGCATATAACACAGTGTACTGCTATGAAAGTTTATTAATTTGCATCATGAAGCATCTGCTATAGTTGCAACTACTGCAGAAAGCTAACAACTTGAGTTTAAACCATTCTTACTTTTACCATTATCCCAAATTGGGAAGCTAAGTTCCCAAATTGGAAACTGAGCTTTCCAAAAGGCAAGAAAGCTACTTTCAAGTAATCAAGCAAAAGAGTTATCACAACCCATATGACAAAAGTGACAAGGCACTGAATTCTAACTTGTAAAAACAGGTCTCTGCATTACTGATTTTCTCTGGTTTTGTGGAATGATAGCCCTTTATAGCCCTATGCTGAGGCATATCAAACAACCATGAGATTATTAGAATATAGAACTGATATAAAAATCCTCCCATTTCCCATCCACCCACAAGACTTCATTTTCCTCTTTATTAGTCTTCTCATCAATCAAACTGAGCTGCGAGATTAACACATAGTCACATCCCTACAACACACCTATTCTGCTGATTTTAGGACTCTGAAATCAAATACTCAACCCCCGATATTTCTGCAGCAGCCTTTCCACTTGAATTGTCACACACACATGTCCCGCATTCAAAAAAGCTGAGTGTTCACAGTTTGCATTTGGATGCAGACCATTTGGGCCTTTACAGTTTGGGGGAAAGGGTGACACTGTGCGCCAGTGAAGGACTGAAAATGGATTCTAAAGAACAAAAATCTCAATTTAAATTATAAACTAGAATGACATAGTGTCTACCAAATCTTTTATAGTGTTTATTTATGATTACTCAATGCTTAACAATGACTTTAAGGCATAATTACATTTTTTTTATGTCAGTTTATTCTCTAGAGGGACTTTTAAGTGTTTGCATTAAGCCTTAAAATGGCTTCATCACCACATTTTGATGTAGCTGTGATTTGGGTTAAACACAGTACTTGCAGATGTGCCAAGCAGGTATTGTGTGTGGAAAGTCAGACATAAAGAAGATTGTTTAAATTCCAAAGTCACTTCCTGTGCCTTTATCCAACGGCATAAGCAGCAGGCCTGCACACTTACAATGGTATACATATGACCATTCATTTGCACCTAATGAATATTGACCTCAGCTACTATGGGATTTGTTCAACTGCTGAATTATGCAAGTAGTTACCCGTTTTCCTATTTATGGGCCTCCTATGCTGCTATGCATTATTTTTCTCGCAACACTGCAAGTTGTATGCTTTTACTGCCTCATATTTATTTATCTATGAAAGCCTGTGGTATGCTGTGAGATGTTATCCCACTAATGACTATGAAGACAAGCTGACACCTTGAGAGTTGCTGCATTTAGACACAAAGATCTTCTTTTTAGAAGGATTTGCCTCATTTGTATCACTGCTCTTTTAACTTCTAGCTACGTTTCGGATCAATAACAACAAAGAATCTATCTCAGGGCAAAAATGTATTGCAATGTGACTAAAACAAAACAAAGCATGAGTTTGTTTTCACTAGTGTATCTGCTGAACGTGTATAATAAATATATAGCTGGTGGTGGGGTTGAGCTGGTACCTACTCGTTGAATTTGTATGAAAACAAAAAAAGTGTAGAATGAACTGTAAAGTCATTGTAATATTATTTTACAGCAGGGAATGAACTCTAGCTCAAGTTACATTCCCAA
>VUQI01028708.1:3043-18213 GCA_015106735.1 Paratilapia polleni | reverse complement strand
TTTTTTTTTTTTTTTTTTTTTTTTAAACTAACAAGGTCAGCACTGTTCAACAAGTTCAACAACCAGACTGGAATCTGGATTCAGCTTCGACAGAATGCTATCAAACCTGATATCTACGTAAACCAGATAGACTGCACTGAAGTAATACCTTAGCTTGCATTTAATATGGAATATTTGCTGTAGGTATCAAACTGGCCCACATCTGTTCATAGGTCACTGTGAAAGGCACTTTGCTTCCCACTGACAGGTTGAGATAAAGCTACTTCTAGCCCCTCAAGGAAAAAAAACACACCATTTATAGGTCAGTCCTGCAAATGTCAACACTAAAGCCACACAAAATATTAAAAATTCGAGTTTTTTTGTGACCTTAGGGGTAGGGTTACCTTACACAAAGGTTAGACTACACTGGCCTAGACCCATTCCCTCCTTGTCAATCCCATTAGCTTCCAGTGCTACCGCCTCAGCTGTTCAACCCAAGACGTATCCCTAATGAGTTCCATTAGCAGTATTACCTGCATCCGGCAAGCGCTGGGGTCGCAGGGTCAACAGTAGACCTAACACTGAGATTAAATTACTCCTGAGGGAGAAAGGGGTGGGTGGGTAGGTGTCTACAGTAGTCACTACCCCCGCTACCCACTGTGGCCATAAACAGAGAGTTCAGAACAGAAAGTGGGCTGACATTTAAATTGATGTTTGGTTCATACACTCCTGCTGATCTCATTTCTAACCACACAGATCTAAGACAGGGCAATCAGTGTTATAAGTTTGACCTACAGTGAACAATGAGTGTATACTGTGATCACATGACTGATGAAGACAAGATGGAGCAGATTTGATCAGGGATTTCAATGCAAGCTGTCCAGGTTTTACCATGTCATGGAGAAGGAGCACAGAAACAGAATGTGAATGAGAACACTTTAGTATATTATTAAAATCCATACATGGATAGATAAAAATATATATATACTGTAGTCTACCAGATTGTGCCACACACATAAATGACTTTTCACTTTAATGAACTCAGAGAAAAGGCTCTTACAAATACATGTAAGCAACAAATTTCAGCTTACATATTTTTGGGTCTCATTGCACACAGATCTCTGGGACTTTGCATGTTCTCCCCCTATTTTTGTTTTTTGCCTATTTTGGCACAGAACACTCACAAAAAAAAAAAAAAAGAGATCCTTAATCTCAAGATTATCACTTCCTGGTCAAAAAACGTTGTCTTTGCATAGTCTGAAGTCTGAACATCAGAGTGCAAAGTCCTGCGTGCCGAAAATAACTGCTTGACATATCTATAGAGATTGTTTGGTTGTTTTTTTTCATATAGAAGTGGCTTTGATTCTTCTTATTTGTGTAAAATTTCTTTGTCCAGCATGAGAGTGTGAGACAGACCCTGAAAAGGGGTGTCTTTATGCCATAAACCTGAATTTGGCAACCCTGAGTCTACCTAGTTAGCATCAAGAAGCATCTAGGAAAGGAAAGCATACAGCTACTGAAGAAAGTTCACAAAGAAAGAAAAAAAAGAAAGCAATAAAAAAAACACTTAATTTTCCAAAGAGCTAGTGGAGTCCAAACAGGAACTAAAAGGTGAACGAATATAGGATTTACATTTGTCAAGTCTTGTGAAAAACAACTTCAAAAAAATGCCAACTTCGCTTTGTGTCCACTGGTAGGCAACTAACATGTTTTCCATACCAGTTGTTATTGCTGTGGCCGCTAATTTTAACCCTAGCAGCCAAAAGAAAAGGGCATTTCTTCCCTGCCAACATGGTGATTCTTCCTTGGAGCCTTTTGAGAAACAGTCCACATTTCAACAGGTTTGAGAACAGCATTACAGAGCAGAATTTTCCTCCTCCGATTGCCACCAATTTTAATGGTTCCAACTTCGGGACAAGCAATTTTGTGGTGCCAGCACCGTTTGGTTTTTTTTGGTGAAATTGCATGGAACCAGTTCTACATTAGGTACTGGTGCCATAGCGGTAGATAACAAGTATGTGTGTGGGGTTCTTTTTAGAAAACTGTATGGAATTTAAAAGGAGCTGAAATGAATGCTACAGTGAATAACACATAACACCAATTCCATGGTAATCTAGGTTTGCAGGAATAGCAAAATTTAAAAAAAAAAAAAAAGGAGTAGCAGCCAATATTTCTGGTGGGAGCTGGACAAAGAGGAAGAACCTCAATTACTGTGAGTGGAAGCAGCAGGCTCTGTGTGGGATCTGGAGCCCTGTGGAGTACTGAGAAACTTCAGGGGACCTCTATAAGCTCAGCCTACCCTGATTGAGTCTGAACACAGGTACTGTAACATACTTACAAACACAACAACCAAGTGCATGCACGCACACACACATATTTATATATATATATATATCCACCTGAGTCATCCCAAAGGCATTCACAACTAACAAAAAGCAAAACAGAATAAGAAGTGAAAAAAGCACTGCAGAACACTCAAAAGGCTTCAGAGAGCACAGCTCAGTCTCGTCTTTCAGACACAGCCTGAGGCATTGGATTCTGAATAAGAACACTTTGAGCTCCAAAGCGTCTGCAAACACCAGTGCTCATTAGGCACCCGTTTACAACCTTGAGGTAAAGACAAACAAATGGTGAAAAATACAATTAGTAATTCATTTGACCACATAAATGAAGGTCAGTTTCACAGCTTCTTTGCAAGAGCTAATTCACCTCCTCTTCTGTCCGAAATGAAAGAAATGAAAGGGAAAAAAAAAAAAACAATCTGATAATGTTAAATCTCCCCAGCACATGCTCTCTTTTGGGAAGTAACTCTATAACTGAAATCGTCGGATGATTAGCTATTCAAAACGTATCTGCTGCTGCACCGAACAGGAAGACTTGGCTCATGTATCTGCTGGCCACACTGGAAGCCCTGATATATTGTTCATCCTCTTCAGAGTCATTAGATAACAGTCGCTCACTTCCCTGATTGCTGAACCAAACAATGGGTTTCATTTCAGCACTAAAACCCTTGCAAACATGAGTAGAACAACTCCATTCAAGCCCAGTTTGAACACAATACTTCCTTAAACTTCCATGCTGGTCAAGTACAAGTGGATCAAATAAAACATATACTCAGGAAACTTTTCAAAATGTTCATCCTCAAACCATTAAAACCTCAAATCATTACATACTCAGTAGAAGAAAAAAAAACAAAAATGCACCAAGTGGAATTTC
The DNA here is from genome assembly GCA_015106735.1 of Paratilapia polleni. Classification (NCBI taxonomy): domain Eukaryota; kingdom Metazoa; phylum Chordata; class Actinopteri; order Cichliformes; family Cichlidae; genus Paratilapia; species Paratilapia polleni. The sequence continues at coordinate 15,018 of VUQI01028708.1, read as the reverse complement.
AGTTGCAAATTCAGTCACCGTTAACATGCTGTGTTTTAACAAAGCATTATGACTATAGTGTTTCTGCCATGACTTCCCTTTGAGCTCTACAGAATGCACAAAAGCACTAAGAACACAAACTGGGATCAATGCCAAACTCAAAAGCATTATTGTGATTTGCCTCTGTTAACTTCAGAATAAGTGGGTGAATAGGAAAAAGGAGGAACACATACTTTGTGTCCTAATGTTCTTCTTTCACCATAAGCCACCATTACAATGCAGGTCACACAGCATTAAAAACCAATGTTAACACCTACTCCCATGTTGTGAGGATACTATAACTAAATGTTGAAAACTAGGGCCAAAACTCAATTTCAGAAACTATGAATCACTGGGTAAGTTTATCCATTGAATGAAAGAGAAATTTTGTCCTGAGCAAATAATGTAATTGCTCCACTTTATCTCCTCTACATTTGGTTAAGCCACTGGCTGTGGGTTCTTGGTGTTCAAGCACATGTGCTTTGACCTTTTCCTTATCATAAATCACCTACTCCTGTTCTGCTGCCAGGATTTTGTTTAACCCAATTTGTCACTGAGGACACCCCTTCCACCCTCACTGCAGATTCACTCAGTGGTACTGGGAGCACGGGATTAGTGGGCGGATCAAAGCATGCCATCCAAGCCCCTCTCTCTCTCTTGCCCTTGTAATCATTGAACTCAGTAGCTTCTGGAGTGGATAAGTTGAGGCCACTGTTGGTTACTAGGCAAAGAGAGAGGGAAGGATAGTGATGCCACTAGCATTTATTTTCATTGATTAATATGTCACTTTTTCTTCTATTACGTGTTTAGTGCCTGAAATGGAAGAAAATAGCTTAAAATGTGCACCACAAGGCCACAGAGTCTTACATGACAGTGTATGACACACAAAGGTGCTCAATTTAGAAATATATTAAACTGAGGAAAGTAGCAAATGGTCACATTTGATAAGCTGAAAGCAGAGGGGTTAAAAATGGCATCTGTGCTCTGTAAATACCTTTCAAACTTGTAAATGAATTCCTTGTTGATCTGGCTAACCAATTTATCTTTTCTTGATTAACCAAGGGAAAGAAAGGAATGTTTACTAGAGAGAGGCGCCCAACACAGACAGAGCAAAAAGCAGACAGACAGACAGACAGACAGCAGACCCACATACACATTCACACATTATTATGACAGAAAGAGGTCACAGAAGGTGTGCCAAGAATATCAGACAAATTTGCTGTCAGTGGGCAATTGCTTCTCTATCCCAGCTATTAAAGCCTGCAGGTTTGACAATAAGAATAAGCAAAATATGTCACCGTACCAATGCCAAGACTTGTTCACCATACTGCAACGGAGGCTGTGGTATTTCAGTGCAGATATCAGGGTGAATCAATGTCAAAAGACATGTTTGCCACAGAGCACTTCTACTCCACCACTGTGGTCGTGTTAACTTCCTGTGGCACCCGACACTTCTTCTTATTGGCTTTGGAAACATGAATGAGCTGAAGTGAAGAGGGAGCTTTACAGAAGCAGAAGCAATTCAAACCTCTAATCGGATCACCACCTGAGTTGTGTGTCGTTTGAGTTTAATTATATGCACAGACGGATACTTTCCTTTGAGTTTCTGACAGTTTGTCTTTTCCCCTCCAATTAGACGCAGGTAAAATTTAAAAGCAAATAATTCAGCTTCCTTTTTTAAACTGCTACCACCAGATGAATGGTGTTTACTAAATCATGAACATTAGGAAAGCATCACCCTGACATTCCATAGCTTTTGCTTTGCTTTTAGTCCTCTACTTTCTCTTCCTTAAGCAGCTTATTTTCTTTGCTCACTTCCACACAGAGTTAGACTGCCTAGATAACACTCAATTAGCACCCTCGAAGGTGAATATGTAGATGCTCTAGCTGTCAACTGCTGGTTAATTTCATTTTCATTTTCCTGATATGGGTGACAAAAGTATTCTGAACTGTGCAGACAACCTTTTGTAAAATAAATGGAATACATTCACATGCAAGTACTGCTGGAGCGAACAGGAGACCAGCACAATGTCAGCCTTGAGGGCTGTACCACCACATGGGTGCAGATGTGACACCTTCAGAATAAGGTGTTGGTGGGCATAACTGCATTCCACCTGTGAAAAACTAGAGGAAGCCTGTATGCACATATGAACCCTCAGCACCTGTTTAACTGCTGTATTATCACAGATATACTGATAGTATATCTTTACTCTGGCAAGGATTGGGCTTGTTGTAACAGGAAGGTTTCCGGTTAAAATCTTTGGATCAGCTGGGGCAATCCAGGAAGGTGAATGTGGTACAATATAAACAGTTTTCCAAACAATCAGGGCAAATCATGCAACATCTCAGTGGGCAGTGGCAATCCCAGGGTGTGGATGCGTAGCAGCACAATGCATATAAAATGTATGCACAGTCACAAGACTTTGCCTGGAGGCTGTAAATCAAAGCAGTCATTTAGTGGTTTGAAATATACACCGAGGCCGACTCACCTGTGACATCTGGGGTCTGAAATTGATCTCCTTGAGGTCCACTGATCCCGGGGAGAGGTTGTGCAACATCTGGCACAATAGCACCCCATCTCGCAGGGCCTGTGCCAAGTCAAAGACGGCCGCCGAGGGCCACACAACCCGGTGGTTCGGGGGCAGGACCTTGCAGTCTATCAACCACCGTCCGCATTGTCTCCACTCCTCCATATCTGCTCCGAAGACTCTCCTCACAAAATCACCTAGTTCTCGAACTGGCTCGGTGCGAGCTGAAAAGCGTTGTTTCACGGCGCACAAGCAGGCACTATGATTGATTTCCTACCGGCTCCAAGTGTCTTAATCATTCACTCTATCAGCTTGCAAATCAGGCAATTTCACAACTTTGTATTATTCGCAATAGGTCAGCGCACTATATCCTCATTTCCAGGCGCATGTCAGCTCCTCTGTCTCCTCAACGTGAAGATTTGAAAAGGACTAAAATAACAAGAAGGATCCACTTCGGCAGACAACGACGATGTAAGCAGAAAACAGAGACGTGCTACGTGAATTTTCTTCTCTTCATTCTTAAAAAGTTTTTTGTTTCTCACCACATCCACAGGGCGTGAAAGGTTTACAATAGAGGCAAACACACCAGCTGGATGCAGCGGCTTGTCATGTACAGATTTCACTGGTGTTTCACATTTCAGTGAATCAAACACCACAGGCTGCTGTGCAATGTGGGAAAAGCGGCTTAGCGGCTTTCAAGTCTCTGTAGACGATGAATAAAAGCACGGAGTCACCAGCCACATTTGCATTTAGCGGTTCCTCATTACTCTAAGCCTCAAAAACCACTCATTCCCAAAAGCGAAAGATAAAGAAAAGGGGATAACAGACCAGGCTCTCTACAACGCTTGGTCCAGTGTCTTTTCACAACAGTCTAAACGTCGCTCTCCAGCAGTGGAAACATGTCCAGTCTGGGGGGGAAAAAAGGGAATCTGTTTACATGTATCCTGTAGATGTAACTTTGCTTCGCGCCTTTACGCACGCCCAAAAACAGCGTTACCAGTGTGTCCAGCTTAGCTTTTCTCTGATTTTTGCCTCCCTTCCGCTCACGTCCTAGCTCTCACGTCTCTCTCTCCGTGTTCCCCTCTCGGACAGGGATGTTTAGCGATCCCAACTCCCGACCCCAGCTGCTCAGACCTGAAAAGAGTCCAGGCTTCAGGTTCGGTATTGACCCAGGAGTTTGAACTAGCCCCTAAGTGTCGATTAAGTCATATAAAGTTAAAACTTGGGTAGTTTGCTTAAGCAGCTCCGCACTCAAAGAATTTGAGTTCCAGGGAGTATTTTTGCACTGAAAGTTAGGATGCGCCCTCTGATGGGTTTAAGCGCACACTGCACGGTCACTGACATAAAGGGTTTAAAAAGACAATCAAAAAAAGAAAAAAAAAATCACACGTATTTTCTTATGTTTGCTGTGCGACATCTCCACACAGATGCCTCCTTGTGATTCTGAATGCTTTTGGACATGTAACTCCAGTGCAGGGATTTCAGTTGGCACGAAATGACATTTCTTTCAAGTTTGAGCAAAACAGTTTGCAGTTGTACTTGTAAGAGGCCCACAGCGAAGTAAGGTTATTGCAGCCAGGGTCGGATCCAGCTTGCTATTTTTATTATTATTATTTATTTCCAGTTAAAAATAATAGGGTGGGAGAAAGTCCAGAGGTTGGAGCAGATGACTAGTAACCTACAGGTTTGAGTTTTGAGTCACTGTTCAGATGTTGGCGTCCCTAATTTCTGATCACTGGTTTTATTTCTCATCCCTCACAAAAGTAAGCATGAAAAGCAACTTGACTAAACTAATATTAAAAACACTCATTTGTTCTAATCCAAATGCAGCAACTGTATGATGGATTCTTACAGACAGAAGACCAACAGTTAATAAAGATCTGCACATTTGTTCTCTATAACATTAACACAGTTAATTCACACACAGAGGCAGACTGTTAGCAATATTACAGTATTACAAATACTGCTATAATTAACACTGTTACAGTTGCAGTAAAAGCAACATGAAAATAATCAGTAGCTAAAGTTAATATTCACTGAAACAAAATATAACATGTTCCCTAAATGCCTCACGCTGTAGTTTACATGTAATTATAGTCACTTTGGAGCTTAGTGAAATAAAGGTTAACGCAAAAAGCAAACACTTTTGTTTGCTTCGCCACACCTCCACGGGGTCTAAACATTAACTGAGGCTGGCTAGATGTCAAAGAGGAAATAATAAATAAAGTTTCTGTAAGGAAATTCATACAGACTCTTGTCAGCTATTCGTGTTGATCTAACATTGATTTGGAAAGTACTAATTAACTATATGGTAAATAGACTGTATTTTGTCTAATGCTCCATCTTGTTATATCAACCATTCAAAGCACCTACACTACAAGCCATCTTCACCCTTTCACAAAGCACTGTTTTATTGCATACATATAGTGCTTTAACTATCACACACCGGGGACAGTTTTTATTGATCACTGCCTAAGAACACTTTGGGGGCTGGGATTGTGTACTTTAGTAAATGAACATATCTGCAGGCACAAATTTATTTGCTGGATTATTGTCAGCATCCACTGGGGGTGGGAATCACACGATAGCTTACAATACAACACTGATGATATCATGATACGGTAATTCTGTGGTACTCGATACACTGCAAGACAAAAACTCACAGTGTCTGTGTAACTGAAGAAGAAAACACACACATAAAAAGGCTGTAATTGTCTCTAATTTACTGCACAGGAGTGTTAGTCTGTGAATATTAACATTATTCTTTAATTTCAATAATGTGAATTTAGATAATAAGGACTCTGCTTTCCCTATAGCTGTGTGCATTTCCCCACTGAGTTTCATCTATACCACAAGTTAGTCAACTTCCATTCACCACATGGAGTTATGGAGTAGTGATTCTGGTAAGTGTCTGTGAGTTTTAATAAAAGCACTGCTTTTTGGTGCCAGTGTACCAATAATTAAGAGAAGAATCAATACAATACATTGCAGTTTTGCTATTTTCTCCTATCCATATTAGCCACAGTCTACAGTCATCCTCACAACAGCAATTTAGCAGTTTTTAAAAGCGAAACCTTTGATTCTACAGTACTGTGCTTGAGCAGCAATTTATTGAAACATGTGCAAACATACATGGAAATACAGTATATAAGGTAAAAACAGAGTTTGTACAATTCTAATGAGCTTGAAAGTCAATATTTGGCATGACCACCTTTATTCTTAAACAAAGCCTGAACTCTCTTAGACAAGCTTTCTTGTAGTCTTCAGGAATAGTTCTCCAGACTTCTTGAAGGACATTCAAAGCTCTTCTTTGGATGTTGGCTGCCTTTTGTTCTGTTCTCTGTCAATATATTCCCACACTGCTTCAATAATGTAGAGTTCCGGCTCTGAGGAGGCCAGTCCACGACTGATAGTGTTCCACTGTTTGTTTTTCAATCCAGGTATGCTTTTACTGCATTGGTAGTGTGTTTGGGATCACTGCCATGCTGAAAAATGAAGCCGTTGGCATTCAGACGCTTTCCAGATGGTATTGCATGGTGGATCAAAATCTGATGGTACTTTTCTGTGTTCATAATTCCATCAGTTTTGACAAGATCTCCAACATCAGTGGCTGAAATGCAGCCACAAACCATGACAGAGCCTCTACTGTGTTTTACAGATGGCTGTAGACACTCACTGCTGTACCTCTCTCCTGACCTCCTCCCTACATATTGACAATGATTTGAACTAAAAATTTCACTTCATAAGACCTGTTGCCATTGATTTTCAGTCCAGTTCTTGTGTAATTTGGCATACCTCAGCCTTTTCTCCCTGTTTCCCTTCCTTAAGAATGGCTTCTTGACAGGCAGCCTTCCTCTGAGACCATTTCTGATGAGGCTTCGGTGAACAGTAGATGGATCAACTCAAGGACCAGATGCATCTCTCAGGTCCTGTGTCAGGTCTTTGCTGGATTTTTTCCTATTTCTTAAGCACATGACTTTCAGATACTGTTTATCATGCTGTAGATAATTTTTTAGGCCTCCCACTTCTTCTTCTGTCCTCCACTTCTCCAATTTCATCAAGTTGTTGAAGGACATACTGCACACCAGATACTATTTAAAATTTGATTCTTTGCCAACTTGTCGGTTATGTGTAGACATAACACTGGTTTGTCCCTTAAGTTAGGTACTTTTTTTATGGTTGAATGATTTATAGGTCAGTGTTAAGTGGCTTAACACACAAACAAAAAAAAGCAATCCTCTGAAAATGATCAGGTACAAGGAGTGGACTGAAAATGATTGAAAAAGCAGCCAGTGTCCAAAGAAAAACTTTGAACAAGAGCCTGGAAAATTATTGCTCAAGACCACTTTAAACAATGAATTTATAAAACCCACATCCGCACACCTACCACTACAAACCACATTTACCATGGCAGGAAATTCTGCCGTAATTGGGTTGTCATAACTTGTTCAATCACGGCCTACCTGTTCTTTTTGGGAATGCAGCGTTTCAAACATAGCCCACAGAGTTTGGAAGTTACCAACATTTGCAACATTGTATTTAAAATCCAGCACAGGTGTGGAATAATAACATCAAATTGCAGGTGGGTGCTTTAGTTTCAGGATCCTGGTAGCATGCATGTTGGCTGTTCAGCTGTTCAGTAGCCTTTCATAGTAGATAGACTGATTTAGTGGTTGATGTGGGCTTTTTGAAGTTTTATAAAGACTGATTAAAATCAACACAGCCTTCCATAACACAGCCTCCATACAGCGAGACAGCGTGCTTCAAAGCTCTATAATTTATTTATTTATTTATTGCTAACAATCAATGAATTATTATGAGAGCATTTCAGCAGCCTTCAGCAACTCGTTTTGGTGTTAGGCAGGACTTCAGTATATGGTTCACTGCTAACCACTCTCATCAGTGCTGTTTTCAGACACAGTGTTCTCACCAACATCACCAGCTGACAAAAGAGCCAGATCCCCCCCCCCCCTAAAGAACTGGTGAAATCAAGGGCAAGATAAGATTAGATCACTATCTATCTACTAACTATCATATGTTTTGACTAGTTGATATCCTCTTTATATCATTTGGGTTTGATTTTGTTTCCTTCTTTAATTAGCCACTTACCTTTCTCATTTCCAAATCCTCCCACTCTGCTGCAGTTTTCCCCAAAGTCATCTTTTGTTAATAAAATAATCACAGTTGGTCAATTAATCTCTTAATTGTCACCTGTTTCTTGTTAAAGCCGTTTGTCATGTCTCATTACTTTATCAGTTCAGTCATCAGTGCACCTTCCCACCTCCAGATTCCCACAGGGACATAACACATTTAGCCAATTTATCTCTGGGCATATATGAGAGCAGCAGAGCAAAACCTGATTTCCTGTGCTCCTTTTGTATTTGAAAGATTTTTAAGATTACAAAGCTGCTGACCCATGCGAAGAACAAGCTGAAGCTTTAAATCACCCATATGGAAACTTGGGTGGGCTTACATACGGTTTTCAGAAGGATTCAGATGATCACACTAGACTTTTTACAGTGAACTCTGCGATAGTGAGCAATTTAGGGCTGTGGAAGTGTACCATCTTTTGCCATCGCAGACCACCAAAACACAGACAGAGCAGCTGGTTGTTTGTTTGTTTAACTCTCCTTGATTTCAACAGATTTTGTAGAAGGTGGTGAATTTTCATTGATCTCCCGCTGTATTAATCCTATATATGGTTCCCTCAAAAGTAGCAGTAAAGGCTGACATGGACAGAATTTTTACTGACAATGAGCAGCTAAACCCAACCTTTCAAAGAAACCCACTCTTTGATGCACTTCTTGCCAAGACCCCTCTCATTGAAGAGTAAGGTCTTTACAAGCTCCACCTTTCTTTCATCCGCTGCCATGTTCACCTCACAAAGTGATACAGGATCTCTGAGTGTTCATAGCTTCACGCAGGTATCGTGGTAGCTGCAGGACGATAGACTGTATATAAAAGATGGACATACCCAGAGGGCTGTCACTCATCGGTTAGTAAAGTCCAGAGGTGGCAAGAGTACACACATTAGTCACTTAAGTAAAAGTCCAGATACTTGTGTTAAAAATAGTCTGAAAAAAACAGAAATTGAAAAAAATTGAAGTACTGATTCAACTTCTTACTCAAGTAAAAGTGAAAAAGTCGAGGCTTTGAAATACACTAAAAGTAAAAAGTAGCTCTTTGGAAGACATTTCTACCAGCTATTTTTATGCAAAGCTAATTATATTATTAATATAATAATAAATAAGGGTATAATTAGTATAATTGATTCTAATTCTAATGTAAGTACTCAACTTGAACATCTGTTAGTAAAAGAGAGGCAGAGCAAAACCAAGGGAATTAAAAAAAAAAGCTCTATTTGCTGTTACGTGTATTGTAGATGGGTGACTATGACTATATAATATAGTCAGGTGTTACAGTGGGATTTAGCAGATGGGGAAACTCTCATTTCACGTGTAGCGGTGCAGTGTGGGGAAAAGAATCACTTCAAAATAAGTCAAAATAATTTCTCTTGTGTAATCCAGTAGACTTTTCTTTGTGTACAGACTGCGATCAGCTGACCTGTGCTACTACTGCTCTGAAATTCACTGCTCATTGTGGATTTATCCAACTGAATTCAACAAGATTTACAACCACTACACAGTGTAAAGCTAGTATGTAGGTTTGATTCAGTGAGTAAATTGTCATCTTAAATTTAAATTGATGTTACCCTGTTATACTGACCATGCACACAACAGCTGCTTTAACATAGAGCATTACTGTAAACTTCACCACAGTACTGCAAGCCTACACTAAACTGCCAAATATTTTCATGCAACCTTTGAAAAATAAAAAAAAAGTTAGTATACTTCAATTTTTTTGAAGTATACTAACTTCAATTGTTTTGCAAAATGTTTCATGATATGAAAAAACATTACTTCAGCAACACACTGTGTATAGAGCTAATATCTGTTCAAGAAACTCTAAAATGAATTAGGACATTACATGCAAGCTTTAAATTTCCAGTTTATCAAATGTCACTGAGTAGTCCTTCCCTTTAAAACTAATCTCTCCTTTTCCCCTCCTGTCCTGTCTCTCTTAGATCTTTCTCCATCTCTGAGTGAAGGTAACTCACATTCTTTTCTCTCCCTTGGAAATACAGCACACAAATTGTGTGACAAACTGCACAGAAACAGTTGCTGATATCTGTTGAGCTGTTAGAAACATTGCATTTGAAATTACCTGCCACTTACAAAACGTTACTCCCTTTATGCTTGCTTCGCTTCTGTAAGGCTAGCTAGATGTTGAAGTACTGCGACCAGAACTTATGGACATCTGCAGCAAAACCGCCATTCAAGATAATTCTGGCCCACTTTAACCCCTGAGTATAGTGCTATAAATTATATTTTTCCCTTTTATCCATCACGTAAGGAGTAGAAAGAGCTATTTGTGGAGATATTTGTGTAAAAATGTAGGGAGTAAAAGTAAAAAAGTTGTCAGAAAAATATATACTCCAGTAAAGTACAGATACCTGAAAATTTTACTTAAGTACAATAATAAAGTATTTGTACTTTGGTACTTCCCACCTCTGGTAAAGTCCAGTTTTCCAGTCTCAACCTGAGAGTTTCTGGTGCCACCATCTTGGTGGTTTCAAACTGGACATGATGAATGAGAAACCAAGGACCACTGTACACTCATATGGTAGCAACTTGACAATCATAAGGTAGGCATGCCCTAAAACACATATGCTTCTTTAGTGTCCTTTTTGTCTTTAATGGGCCATAATTTATAAAATCCTATTGTATCTAATAAGACTTTAAAGTAGTGACCATAAACACATCAGGAAATTGTTTGCTAGATCAAATGAGGCAAAGGGCTCATTTTGCAACTGGAGATGCGAGTTCAAAGCGCTTAAGCATTGGGTTAATTTTTCTGACCTGGACATTAAGTCCATCTTCTACATACAGTCTATGTGCAGCTTATATTTCTAATAAAAAGAACCCATCATAAGTTTTGCGATCCCAAGGGAACAGCTATCTTGCTTGAGACATCAGTACTTGATTAATAGTCAATTAACTGAAGGTCTTTCACAACTAAACAGAAAAGCATTTCCCTCTGGTTGCAGACATTGCACTGATATGGAAAGACAGATTAGACCATGGCCTATGTGAACAGTCAGTAGTAAAATTCTAGCTGAGCAATAAGGCTGAACAGTACTGTGACTTCCTTTGAGAGAGAAAAGGTCTGTAAAGGTGAGGTTCTGCTGCCCCCTTTTGAAACCTGCGATCCTTTCTAAAAAAGTGTAGGTACTCAATGGACATTTTGAGATTTCATCCTTTGTGGTTTCCCTGATCTTAAAAGCACTTACTTTCATGTACTTCCCAATCTGCAAGATGCATCAGCAGAAAAATATGACTCGCTGTTAATGGGAGATAAATCTGTGGTTTAATGCACTCTTTGTTTCACATTATACCAGATCTGCATTTAATAGTTTGCCAACACTTTACTAAACTCCGACAAAGGTCTGAAATGTTCCATGCAACACAATCCATATGAAAATTGGGAAGCAACAAAAGTGGACGCTGAAAATATCCTTTGCAAAATTAATTCTGTGATGCACGGCGTTTGGCCTTTGGGTTCTGAGCCATGAGATCACTTAACCTTTAAGGACTGTTTGAACAGTCCCATCAGCCTAAAATATGGCCTATAAATCATTAAGCAGGGCATTTTCAGTGTGGAGGACAGTGTTGCTATGCTCTCTCAAGTTCCAGCAAATGCTGAGGGGAAAAGAAAAAAAAAGAAAAGCAAGAGAAATGGAGTCCCGGAAAGAAGAAAATGACAATTTTGGAGGAACTTCGTAGTTTTACTGCTAAAACTTCATTTATGACAATAAGTGTTGTTTTACACAATGGAGCAAACTTCCCTTAAAAGATAAAAACATCTGTAAATCCTGTCCCGACAGATAACTGAAGGTCAACAAATTTCAACAAAACCTGCTGGAACATCATGTTGTGGCTTTTTCTTTATTTTCTCCATGTACTTTATAACAGATAACATTCAAGAAAAGCACACACGGGATATTAAAAAAAAAGCAGTGAAGTGGATGACGTCTTAGCTAACGTCTATAGGTCCTACAAACAAGCTTGTCATCTCTGTAATGACAGGACAGGCCCTCTCCTTGCACAGGTGCTATTGGAGTACCCTTGAGCAAGGGATGCAAGCCTTAGCTTATCTTGTGATGCTGGTGAGTACAAAGCTACACTGGGCAGCTCCCTTAAGAAGAGAATATATGGTGTGTGAGTGTAATGCAGTACATTTCTGCAAAAAGATCATGCTCAGCAAAATCTCTTCCCAGGTAAGTAATGGGTTTGAATAGATTAATAAAAATCATAAAATTTGTTACAAATTGAGAATAACAAAAAAAAAAAAAAAAAAAAAAAGTTCACA
>VUQI01028707.1:0-28995 GCA_015106735.1 Paratilapia polleni | reverse complement strand
AATTTATAAAAAAAAAAAAATTTTTTTAAATAAAATAAAAATAAAAAAAAAAAAAAAAATATATATATATATATATATATATAAATATATATATCATATAAAAAGTTAATAATAATGATAATAACAAATAGGTGATGCTGTTGCATTTATTTAACCAAAACTTCTTAGTAATACTGCGTAATGTGCAAATATTGATTAAATAATTTTGTTGCACTGCCAATTTTATTGCAGCACAGATAAAAGTGAAAATTCTAGAATTCTATGTTATCAATTAAAATATGTATGTTGCTGCCATGCTAGTCGATACTAAAAAATCTTGAATTATGAGACAGACTTCTTCTATGGTGCAGTCACTGTTTTTTTTAGAGTTTCCTCTTGTAGAGTTATTGGAGTAATAGTGCTAAGGATGGCTGCATGTGGATCCTCGAGGACAGGTGCCAAATAAAAATCAGCAAGTGACAATAAAACAACCAGTACAAGGTGTGTAGGTCTCCTAAAGGAGGAACTCAAAGATGGACTGTGAGTGTTACACTGCATTCAAGTCCAAGTCTTGCTATAAGAAGTAAAAGCAGATTTCTATTTTATTTTTAATAGAAATGTGAATATTGTACAAAAATAGAATATATATAAGGATTATAGTAAAGGTAGTTCAATTCAGGTGAAAGTATTATCAGATTTGTGGGACATTACTATCCTCTACCCTTTTCCAAGAGAAATTGCACAAGCAGTTTGTACATTCTATCATTGCCATTATGGCCATTCTAGTTGTTTCTCATTGCAAAGATGATGCTTTCACATTGTCCTCCACTATGTAAAGACCACAATATGCAGCTGCTAACCATCGTTGTCTCTCTTATCCATGAAATCTCTGAAGAATTACATCTGCAACGAGGAGAATGTAAAGTATGGTTCTGACTCAGTGAATGCATGAAATATTTAGCACATATCTAATAAGTCGAAAATAGTAATAACAACATGCTACAAATACTCTATATTGATGAATTCCAATATTGAAAGTGAATTCTAACACTTCTAGCAGATTTCCAAAGCTGCAAAACATAGGCACACAGGTATATGCTATTATTAACTGAAAGAAAAATCTTTGTCAGGGAAGATGGCAACAGACATAATGGTACAAAATATTCAAATGCTTTCCTTTTTATTCCAGATTCAGAAGTTTTCCAGAGTCATGAAAGAATGCACAGCGTGGTCCCAGCACCGCTGACTCCTGCCGTGCATCCAAAGTCTCTCTAAGCCTCCTCTTACTCCTGATGTTGTATCTGTAACCTACTTTTCCATTATTGTACTATTTCTATATGGCAGATGAAATTATTAAACACAGATTTTTGTTTTTAAGATATACCTGCTATTAGCCTCAAGTTACCACTAATAAAGCCACTAAAATAAGAAGGTTAAAAAAATACAGCTGATATTATGTTACATGCGTACATTTGACATATAACCACTTCTTACAGAAATGATGAAGTATCTTTACCAAATACATGAGCACCACACCAACATGAAGCTTCAATTTCATTACGGAAGAGAAGTAACAAAAGTAGCAGCAGAAAATCACCAAAGGAAAGATAAAAGAACAGTACTTTCTGGGAGAAGGAATCTCAGCCATTACACTCTTTATATTCAGTATAATGTGTGCTGTGCTGCCAACTTCTGTCATTTTCAAAAACATCAAGACCAAATAAAAGTTCTTCATCTACATGTTTACGTTTCTAATTTTACTCTGTTAAAGCCAATGCTAAAAAAAGAAGAAAAAAAATCAGCCGTGTTAGAGACTAAACCTGGCTTACTCGGGTGACACGTTACATTACATTAATCATATAGATCCACTGCACTCTTTAATGTACACTAGTTGGGTTTAGAAATGTAATATATAATATGTTCACTGCAACTGCATTATAAAATTACTGCCAAGTGACGTTCGTCGAACATTTTTATAATTAAGTCCTCCATGATGTAGTGTAAACTGCAAGGCTTTTAAACTGTGCTACCTGCGTTGTTGCATTGTCTGATGTCATGGGTTAAACCCTGGATCCTCTTTCAAATGGCTTCTTGAAACTAGTGTTTATCTCGCATTTTTTATTTAACCGATGCTATTTGTTGGAAATGTTTACTAAGGTGAGAGCTGAGGTAGGGGAATGTGCGTCTGTTTGTTTGATGAAATTCAGCAAGGTAATTTTTATGTAATCTTGCTTGCGAACTTGTTGCAGTGGTGGAGCTTGAGAAAAGGATGAACACTTTAAATGCTGCTGTGGCTCTGGACCACTTATTTTCTTCACTCACGAGGCAAGGGCATTGGACTTTGTGGAGGATGATTTTAGACTTCATGATTTGTATTTCATACATATATTAATTGTTATTGCTACTGTTATTACTCACTTTATGATTTTGTTTTGAAAGATGCTATAATACTCAAGTTATTATAAATTTTACTATTGTTGCTGTGATAGTAGTACTACAGAGGGTACAAAAAGCCCATGACTGCAGAAAAAACCTGAGAGTGCATCTACAGGTTCAAAGATATGTCTAAAATAAGTAGTATGGTCTAGCTACAGGCTACAACATAGAAAAAAAAAATAACACACACTATATAAACATATTATGTGGTATTCTGTATCAGATCTAGGCTTAAACATTTTATTTCTACCATATTTTCAGTGCAGATTTCAGCTTTATATACACACAAACACACACCGGCTCTGCTGTTGGACAAAGGGTCCATTTATGAAGCTCCAGGTAGCTTTCATCAGCTGGATCTTCAGTCTGAGCACTCCCTGGATAATGCACACACACACAAACACACATGCACTGCAGATAATTCTTCAGTTTGAGGGCTCTCATGGTAATCATTGAAAACACACACACACACACACACACACACACAAGTCTGTAGACAAGTATACACAGGCACACAGTCACTTCTGATATGTGTAATAAGGACAGAGCAGCGACATGCATGGCCACACACACACACACACACACACACACACACACACACTTGTTCCCTGATGGTAATAGTGGACCACAGTGACATGTTTCTGTATTTTGCACAATAGGATGTGTGTGTGTGTGTGTGTGTGTGTGTGTGTATGCAGGTTGCTCCTACACTAACTCTTCCGGGTTGACTGGTTGTATATTCACACACAGACACACATGCATAAACATACAGAACACACACTGGTAAGTATCTGTATGGCGGCGTATGCAAATTAAACTGTAAGCTAAGGCAATACAGTCAACTTGTGATGGTGTGTATATCCACACACACACAAAATGACACGTCTCTCATGGTGCCTAATGTGTCACTTATCACAACAGTACTGTAAATTTAAATGGTTAAATACTGATGAGAAAATGGTTATGCAGTCTGTAGATTTCTTTATAACGCTGTTTCCCGCATCCAAAAATCTTATAAGTGGTGAGGCAAACTCTCTCCACATCCGACACACAGCATCTGTCTCTGCTGCCAGTATACCATTACAACTTTTCGTCATGCATTTATCCACACATGACTTTCAGTGAGTGAAACAGCTTCAAATTATGGGTCAACAACAAGCAATACAGCAAAATTACAAAGAGATCAGATGCTGACTCTACACTACATGTAATGTAACCAGTGTGGGTTTCCATCTTCTTTGTCTTGTGGCTTTTCCTATTTATTCCTGTTTCCACCTGTGTAAAGATTTTACTGTTTTTACAATTGTTGATCAAACCTAAAAAACAAAACAAGCAACATTTAGTATGTTAGAATATATATTAAAAAGAGAAAAGAGGTCCACTAAATGTGCATGTAGTTAGAAAGACAAACTGAGCAAAGTGTGAAAAAAGAAAGACATTCCTTGATTAGAGTGCAAATTCATTTAAAATGTCTGCAGGTCCATCATGAAGCACTTCATGTCAGCTGGGAATCCAAAATGAACCGTAATAAAACTTAGATTCTGTGAAAGAGAAAGATTTGGATTTTAAGACTACTTTGAAGCAGCAGCTTGTTAGACTAATTTCAACGCAGGATTTTGTACCTACATTCTCCTCAAGTCAAAACAGCTTTCTGCATACAAGTCCTTTTAAGTGAAACTGTGCAAGGATGGAAAAACTGCAAAAGTAAAACTGGCCGAGATATTCACTCAAATGGCTTATGTGTCTAGTTTTACAGCTGTGCGAGTTTATTGTGCATTTTAAGAAAAGAAACTGAAACAGACGGATGGATAAAGCTCTTAAAAATCAAAAACTTCATAAAAGCTGAAATTCTTCTTTTAAGAGCTGCCGACCAAAGTCATCCTGAATTTCTGCCCCAAACTAATGATTCCCTCAGGTGAAGAAAAAAAACAAACAAAACAAAGTTTAATTAAACTGCCACTATTCTGCTGCATGTATTTAGTATTTACTGTGTTTAGTATTGTATGTAGTTTATTGCTATAATACTCCCCATTCTTTTTACCGCCCTCTGTAGCCTATTTATTATAACTAATGACAAAGTATCCATTTCACTAAAATGACTTCACTTGACCCTTTACTGTGTTCTTAGTCTTTTAGAAAACAACTAAGAACACAAGCATGACAGTATTGTGAAAATCTGCATCATACATACGTATACAACAAAATTTCTGCAGATGCATGCATTGCTGTTACATTGTATATTAATTTAACAAGAAATATCTGCTGATTTGTACAATTCACTTTATACATGCAGCAGTTATATGGACTTTACCACAACGGCTCCACTTCTTAAAGAGCGGTCCACTACAGTCACTTTAGCCTTTTTCTCCATAACGATGTTGTTAACATAAGTTAACATAAGAGCCCCAGTTCTTCACCATTTTAGCAGTGACACTCACAGTGCGCCTGTTTAAAAACTTGATTTTGAGTTTTTAGCATAAAAAACAAAACTCAAGGTCATTCTTAATGCACCTTCCACCTTCACTGTGCCTCACTGGCAGTCACTGTAATGCTGGGCAGTAACAACAGAAGCTCCTAATTCTGAACAAGAATGCTGCACATTGCTGCAACTTCCATAACGCTTAAATTTATGGAAAAGTTTTCCATGAAATAGATGCTGAATATTGTATCCCAAAACATGTTAACTGACAGGGACAAGGATACAGTAAAAAGCTGTCTTAAAGCGCTTGTGAAGAGACCAAGGACATGCGCTCACTATTTTAAAACCCACTGGGAAGAAGGGAAAGCAGGACAGAATTCCACTTCACTGGAATACGAGGTCACGGGACTGCACAGGAAAAACATTGTGTTTTTTTGTGAAAAAGAGAAGTGCACAACGTTTCATATGAAAGCAGTATTAGAGGACCTATGTAAGCTAAGTACTGCAATAAGACAATAAGAAAACAAAGAGACACGGAAGATGTGATGCGGGAGGAAAGAGAAAGCCATTCGGTGTCTTTGTTGCCAGTTTACCTTTCACTACAGTGTGAATCCCTGCGGTTACTATGTTTCGTATCAGTCCAGCGATACTTTCACACACTCACACTATACACACCTTCCCGAGTCCCTCTCTGCATCCATTCCTCAAAATGTACCGCATAGCAAATGCAGGGAGTGGATTTAATTTGTAGTCTGCACCAGGACAGAAAACTGTTCCAAATGCATCAATCCAATCCATTATAAACCAGCACTTTTTCAAAGTGTTTGCAGGAACACTTAAGAGCAGAGACGTTTTAATTTCACTGACATTTAATTCACAAAAAATTGTTCCAAATACAAACAGCAGCCTAATACACTATCTCCTCAGCTCTAAGTAATATGGTTTAATATAAAACCATTTTACTTAGTGTGCTGTGTTTTTTAGGACTAAATATCTTAATGAATCACATGGAGTTTGCTCTTTTTAAATTCTATTTTGTTCAAGTAAACCAAGATATTTTTTACTTCAAATTTGCCTCAACATATAGTAAAATAGCAAAGCTACAGCAGACAATTGAGCCTCTTTATTTGCCTTTTATTTTGATTCAGTTTTCTGTAAAGGTCTCTACATTTTGCAGCTACATTTTTACAATGACACACAATACGATTTGGAAACCACACTCCGACTCTCAAGTATGCAAGAACGCCATGTTGTTCATTCACTAATACACTGTTATAGGTACAGTTAATAAAAATGATATACATGTTCTTATTTTTCGGTCTATCTGTCACCGTTCGGCATACAACTGGCTTAAAAGCGCAGAGCGAAGGCTATTCAACTATAGTCAACTTTTAGAAAAGGTTCGCTCAGCTCATTGTAGAAGATGGAGGGAATAAAACGCCAACCCATTAGAAAAGTTACAACTGTATTAGACACGTGGGGTTAGATTGTTTTTATTCGTGCCGTACTGAAGCTCGGCCGAGGGTGTTTTAGTGCCGTCAGAACAAGCTTTTATGTGGTTCGCACGGACATGGTAGGCAGAAATGACCTGCCATTTTTGAACTGAGAGAACGGCATCCGCCGTGGATACCGAGTAGGAAAAACCTCGGAATGCTCACCAGATAGACTGTGCAACATGAGCGGCACTCAAACAGATACTGTTCCTGGAAAGTCTTTTTTCCCCTCTTTTTATGTGTAGTGTGTGTGTCGGGGCTGTCCTACCTGTTCGTCCTATGGGGGGGGTCCTCCTCTCCTAGTTCACGAGCACAGCAGCAGCCACTTGTTTTCTTAGATTTTTCTCCCACAGAAGGAAAGAATAAGGAAAAACTTCCACTTGTCGCTTGTCGACTTCTATCTTAATGGTGAAACTGACATAAAAAAATAAAAAAAACGGAACATTAACTACAAATATCGCACCATCCGTTTCACTACTTTGCTCATGTTTCTAATGTTTTCAGCGTGCGAGGTAGGGAAAAAAAGTGATGCTTCTTGTTTTTTCTTGTTTGTGTTTTTTTAATAATAAAAAGCAACGCCGCGCGCAGTACGACCCACAGAGGCTCGATGTGTCCAAGACAGCGCGGCGCGCGTGGCTGTCAGAAGCCGCACGTGAAAGAACGAAGAGTCGCTTATGAAAACAGATGAAAAGGTGGGCTCTCTTTCTCTAAACTAACACAGAGTTCATCAAGGCTGGATGGTTTTTTTTTCAATCGTCCTTTTCTTTTCGAAAGTAAATCACCCAGGTGTTGAAACACCTTTTCCCCTTTGCTCCCTGCTCTTTCCTCGCGCTGTCCCGGCCGCCCAGTGCACGCGACAGCTACAGTAAAAACAGTCTGCTGCACAGAATAGAGAAGCGAGGGCAACAGAGAAGGAGACTGGGAGAGCGCGCTCCGGTGAAACGGAGAAACAAGACTGTCCTCTGTTGCTGCTGCTGCTGCTTCCCTCCGCAAGTGTGAGCCGGCGTGAGCTCATCTCCTCCCGGTAAAAGATGATGATACGCCAAGCGAGGCAGAAACGGAATGCTGGGGATCCCCTGCTGCGTCCAATCCTGACGTCTCTACCGGTGTGCCGGCGTCCGCGTGTGCGCGAGTGACACAGTGTGTGAGTGTGCCTGTGTGTGTGTGTGTGTGTGTGTGTGTGTGCGCGCGCGTGTAAATGAATGATGGGTACGAATGGTATTTGCGGGGTGGTGGGGGGTCAGCTGTGACTATGAACTGTGTGCCCCGACTGTGACAGGTGATGGAGGGGTGAGAGCAGCACAAGAAGGCTACACAGTAAGACAGCCGGTTAATGAGGTGGTGCCTTTCCCGCTTTCAACTGCCTGGCAGTCTACAAACAAGCAATAAGAAATAAATTATAATAAAAAATAAAATAAAGATTTTATGAAATGGATACAGCCTGTGAGGTGAAAGCTGAGCATACTGCCGTGTTCATATAGTTCTAATCAGAATGTGAACATTACAGTAAATACAGTGGAACAGACATTATTAACTATTTATAGATAGGGACTCTATATAGAAAAATGAAATCTAGGAGCAGCTAGACAATAAATCCTCAAATTCCCAGAATTTCAAAGTATACTAGTCCACTATTGTTTCAAATGTAGTACCGTAAGAAACACGCACACATAGAAGAGAGACAGATTATGCTGTTTATAGGTCTAGTTAACAGCTTCAGAAGGGACTCTGATAAACACACTGTAATACTTGTATACATGTATAGTTGTTGTTCTGGGAAAAATATACAAATAATAAAAAAGAAAAAAAGATCTGCTTGTGTGTGCATCATAGCACCATGTTACCACATTTCTGTATTCTCAACCAATAGTTTGAGCTGAGCATGTGGTTCACAAAAAGATTTTACGCTCTGATTCAGATGTAATTTTAGTTCTAAATAGTCTCTAAGAAAAGCATTATGTTGCATAATACATACTGCACATGCCATTTGGAAAGTGATCATTATTAGTCTCATCATTTTAGACCTCACACAACTGACGCTGATACACAGGTAAGATTGCTTTGCAGTAATAAGAAACACTGCAATGTCATCCACATCTGAAGGTGAGCAGTATATTTTGATCATTTTCAGTGTGTAAGCTACAGTGAACAGTGGAAGTAAAACAATATATTCAAGCTTCTGGTAATTTCGTGATTGATGTCCGTGTCAGCTGAAGCATTAAAACTCTGAGTTACTAACCCATCCTACATGCAAAAAAAAGGTTGTCCTTCCTAATGAAAGTCTTCTGTGTCTGTGCAGAAGTACCGTGTTTTCACCAGAGGAAGAGAACAGTTATACACACACTCAGAGGCTGTAAAATCTTAAGAGTGTATAACATATATACTGAGTCATGTTTTAAAAGATTACTTCAAAATGCAGATGAGCATTGTAACTACGTACCCTTTTACCTCTTCACTGCTGTATGTGTGTTTATCACTATATCTCATTTGGTGTTTGTAGAGCGAACTCAGGGCTAAAACTTCAAATCTGGGGGGAACAAATGGTAATTTAGAAGCATTTCTATGTTACTTTTATGACCAGCTTGTTGGCCGTAATGAAGGGAGACACAAGCAAGAACTTTTAAAGAAAAGCAACTAGCAAGGTGCAGAAGACAGTACTTTAAGGGGTGTATGAATATGCATTAATGACCACTGTTAGGGAAGCGCTTAGTGCAAACAAAACTACCAAAAAAAAAGTGTACAAAGCTCGGTGCTGTGTGGAGAAACAGTTTTAGCATCTGGCTAATTCATTGGACAAACTATATGTAATATTTGAAGCATGTCATTGTATTGATACAATGAGCTGTCAAACTATATTTTTGCCACAAGTTTGAACTTTAGTGTAGTAACACATTTTCTTTTTCGCAGTTTTCTTTTTATTTAAACATTGTGTCAGATAAATTGCAAAATGTTTTACTTTAAGCTACAATCCAATACAGAAGTCCTGTGATAAATACAGTGTTAGAAATTCATCTAAATGTGAATGGGCTTAAACTTAAGGTGAGCAAAATATTAAAAACACCCTATATTATATCTAATAAGTACAATTTCAAAACATGGTATAAAACTGGCTTTAAATATACCAAGAACTAATAAAGTCCAACAAACTGAACATTTTATGTGGTTGTCACATGGTGCAGGGCTACTGTGTTGCATTGCATTACATCAGTAATATGTTGCTTTTAGTTTTAAAATCTTGGTTTTCAGGTTGAAAAAAAAAGAATAAAGGGAGATATAGCAACCATTACTTAATTTGGTTTATCTTGAAAAGGAAAGAGGCAGAAAATAATTGAAGAGATGACCTTCTTATACTCAGCCAGCTGCAGAGTCATATCATCTAAAGACAGTTTGGGCAATTCTGGATAAGCCTTTCATCAGTGAAGCAAAAAACAATAAATGGCATTAAGGAAACTGAGAACAATTAAAAAAAATTTCTTTGGTGCCGTATGCTTCCTTGCCAGACAAGAACTATATAGATCTGGTGTCCTGGCAGAGACACGTTTGCGGTCAACAGAGCCTTTGTGGATCTCAAACATATTCTGTGGCATGTAAAACTGAATGAGTGCAACTGGATTTTACCCCAAGTGCCATAAGAAGTGAACAGGGACATCAGTTTGCCCCCTTTTCTTTTACTAAATATAATTTAAAAAAATTTATTTTAGGATTCACTGAGCAGTGACAAGTTACATTACGGTACACTTCAGCACATATATCTAGTATGCCAATCTAACATACAGATTTTTATTTTTGCATAGATTCAGGGGGAGAAATTTGAGGCTCAGGGTTTTGCTCGAGGACACTGCGACACGTGGAAATCTGACTGACTAAATTAAGCACTGAAGGAAGTACAGCTTGGCTCTGATATTCCACCATGGTGCACTGCGACGAAGCATGCAGGCGAAAACACAAGACCAAAAGCCTTGGAGAAATCTCTTTCTACAGTGTCAAAATAGTAACGAGAGCAGTACAAAGGAAAATGTGGGCATAGCAGACTGTCTGAAGTGGAAATACAGAGGCCTTTATTTTATAGTACGGCCTAGAGAAAGACATATGCCAACCTGTGTCAACAGGGGAGAAAATGACACTGCACAAAACACTTTAGGTAAGTGCCATTTTAACAGATAACATTATAGACAAACTCATTTCCATTCTGATCAACAGCTCACATGTATGTTCTTTCAGTACCATGTGCTATTTTGTGCAAATGTGGAATGATGTATTATTTTTAGCTTGAATTTAGCAGTTTGACCCCTCAATGGGATGAAAAAAACAAACAGGTGAGTCAAAAGTAATGCAGTGCTATTAATTTAAATGGTTTGTATTATACTTTTTCAGTGTCTGACAATATCTTTGTTAATATACAATAACAAAAACAGTATGTCTTGAATAAAAATAAAGAAAAGAAAAATAATCAATTTTAGTATATAGAATCTGGGGATTAATAATGCATTAAATGACTGAGCACTCCTTCTGTTCCGTAGTGCAAATCACAAATGCACACTTACACAAAAGAGCAGGTAACACAAGTTCTGATGTTGATCACACAAGATTACACAGAATCTTGGCTCACAAAACATATTGCTGGCAAGTGTTGGCTGTGCATGACAGTGCCATGCTCTGTTTGTGCACAACAGGAATGGACTAAACTATTTTGATTACACATAAGATTAGTCTTTGGGTGTACAGACAGGATCAAATCTTTTTGTGTGTGTTTGTGTGTGTGTGTGTGTGTGTTTGCATGGCATCAGAACATTATGAAAAATAAACACATGGCCCCTGTGCCTTTACCTGGTGAAAAACTTAGCCACCAAGTCACCATGCTGCCCAGTTTCACTATTAAAAACACAACCATAGAGAAAAAGTTTTGTTGATGTTCATTAACGACAATGTATTATTAGCTAGCATTATTAGCAATCACTTGACTGACTTTTTCAAACACTGGGAGCAGTCTTTCTCATGTTTGATAGCCAACATAATGTCTCCCATCTGACCCAACTAAATAAAACTGCTCTCATCACTTAAGAGAACTTTGGACCATTTCTTCTCCACCTACACTACATTCTCCTCAGCAAATTTAAAGTCTAGCCTTTTTGTTCTTTCTGATGTGAAGTTTGGTCAGTGCAGAGTGGGGTCAGAATTCTCGCAGGTGGTGAGACACTATCTGCTAAAATAGAACCTTAGCCCATCCTGCACTGAACTGGCAGGTAATTCCAGCTGCAATGTTGAAACATTTACCCAGTCAGGGTCATCATACTGATTTTTATCTTATGTAGATGACAAGCATGCTTTGAGGACTGAATTAGTGCCTTTCTAAAGCCTCAATATTCAAGAAGAAATTAGGCTCTTGAAAGGACCAGCTTCTCTTGCAATGGCTGCCCAATATGCTCAATATACCCTGGCTGATTTACCAAGAAATATACCAAGCAAAAGAGGGAAAAAGCCCAAGAATATTTTGCATCTGGTCAGCAAAAGGTATTCCTGTGTGCCAATCCAACTATCGACTTGTGGCCTTCAGCAAGTCTGGTCAAACTTCACTTCTGAAAGAGTCCTCTGGTAACAGTTTAAAGCTTATTATAAAATACTCTTGTTGAGCAATATGGAATGTTTCAGGCCACAGGGCCTGATGACCTGAACCCTTTTCGCAAGAAATGTTTGTAAGGAATTCTACGCATAGATAGCAAATGGTGAAAAAAAATATTTCTTTCTGAATATACTGTATCCTATAAATTGCTGAAAAAAAGTCCAGCAAGACTCCAAGTATGGAATTTGTTTTGATCAGTAAAATATGTCAAAATTAAGTGGACAAGGAATGATTTCGTTAAGCAAATCACAGCTAGCATGTTGCAAATTTGATGAAAAAAACCTGAAGACACTAAAAAACTACCAGTGGGTTTTTAAAGGGTCTTCAATTTATGGTGGCCTCTGGCCTCTGATTTGTGGGTTTAAAGAAAGAAATGTTTGGAAGAAGAACTGGGAGACAATAGGGTGACAGAACAGACCACGTATAGCAAAATAACCAGCTCATGCCTGCTGTGTGTGTGTGTTCTTTTTCCTCTAACTGCTCAGTTACAAGTTTTACAAATGTTTAAACAAATTTTGAGGAGAATGTAAGGCCAACTAGATGCAATTTGATGTTAATAGATTAAGGAATTATACATAAAAATGAAAAAAACTGGGAAGCTTTGGAGGGCCTATAGAGTATGAAGCCTGTTAGTGTGTTCATTATTTACTGCTGCTGTCAGTGTCAAATTTATATTATAGGTAGACAAACAAGCATGGAACTTGAACTTAACCTCTGCATTTGCAAGAATATTTGGATTTCTTTTTAAAATCAAATAAAGTCACTTGTACAAATCTCACAGTGTAGTGTTTTGGCCTTTTCTCTTGCTGACTCAGGGGTTGAAATCCAACACAACAATACCAGGTTAAATTATATGTTAACATGCCAGAAATACATCCCCCTTTCACATAGCACCATCTGCATGCCACACAAAATGGTTAGTGTTGGGCGCATGGCTAGGCTGTACTCAGTCCTAACTACATCACATATACTGATACACAAAAATACAAAATGACTTTAAGAAACTGAGGTGTTATTCAAACACCTTTTATGACACCAGCCTGAAACCTTTAGAGCATGTTGAGCAATAGTGTTAAAGGACTCTCTCAGATCCAATAATACTAAACAAAATTTTAAAATTGTCATCATTCATTCTTAATTAATTAATAATTATTAATTAATAATCTTAACCAAAGCTCTTTCTGTACTATGGTCGGTGTAACAGCTGGATTAGTACAGATCCTTTACTTTGTGCCAAGTGGATGACAACAGCTTGTGGCCACGTTTTTTTAAATTTATTTTTATATTTTTGCTTTGGAGTGTAGAGTTAGAGATTTTCCTGACATGGGTCTAGTGGGCTTCTTTAAAAGTGCTTTAACATTTAACGATTTCAATAAATTGTCAGAAAAGAAGGTTGTAAAGATATGGAGAAAATTGATATATAAACACTTAGAAAAAAAATCTAGAAAATGGTGGGAGTGGGATCATTAGTTAAAATACTAGTTAACTGAGGATGGACAGGAAGAACTTGAATAATTATGAGAATTTTGCCCAAATACTTATTGTATGCAGGTATCCTTACTGGATCATTTTGACAGACATGATTCTTTTAGGATCAGAATTGCTAAAGATGCAGTAATAGTCTGTTAAAATGTCAGATGCTACAATAATAAGTTCTTTCAACATAATATGACCCAGGTTTGGGTGGACCCAGTTATTTCCTGAGAAAAACTATAGGCGTCCAGGAGGTTGTTTAGTCCTTTGTAGTAGCAGTCTCCAGTGATACGTAGAGGAATATTAAAGTTACAAGAAATCAGTAGGAAATCAAAATGTAAGGGCACTTGGAACAATAGATTTACTGAATCCATCAAAAAAAAAAAAGTAGGTTCATCACATTTTTAAAGCCTTTCTGTTGAAACCAATATTGTAATCAAACTGAGCTATGAGATCTTGTTTTTACAGTAACTTCAGCATGTTACACCATGTACTAGGATGGTTTTTTGTAGATCCATTTCTTCTCACAAAGGTCCTTTCTACAAAAGACATTTTAAAATCTCACTGGATTCCTCCAAACAAGAGGGGTTAGGGTTTGGACTGATATTTGTAGTTACGCTCTGATATTGATTATGCTCAAGTGATAGACTCAAAGGGCTTCACAATCTGTACAATGTCCACCAGTTTAACAAAAGAAACATACAGTCACTGCATTCATAAATTCTGGCAAGGACTGAGAAACTACTGAAATCAGCCATGACAACTGACCTACACACTGGCTGGGAGAAATGCTCTCCCACCAGCTTTATGCCCTGTATACATCACAGGCCACTGTACTACAGCCCTACACACACTCAAAAATTTAGGTTGTAGCCTGAGGCATTCAGACCCTGCCTCTGACTGACAGCTTATGCAATTTCTCTGCACTTGCCTGACTTAAGTCTGGAATCAGTGTGAAGACATCACAAAACTTTTCACTCACTCTAAATAATCATTGAGCACCAACCAAGAGAAAAATAAATGATAGCTGAAACCACTGTTGCCAGAATGGGCATATTCCAATGAAAGTGAGTTACTTTTTGTTTAATTAGTGGCATAACTTTTCATTTGGATAAGTTATCCTGGTGGTTTCCAGGTGACATGGAAAAGTGGATGCCGGTGTTCTGAAAATGGAAAGTTAGCATTGTTTTAACACAATCAGTAATTGCAGCAGCAACTGCAGCAGTGACATATTGCTTATGAAGGCAATTATGGTAGGATACTTCAAAATCCTTAGCAATCTGTGTCAAAAATCAGAGCCATAACTCTGTCAAGTCTAAACCTGCAAACATGAAAAACATATTTTTAGATTCTGTATGAGCCACATTTGTTGAAAATATTATTATCTAAAAATCACACAGTGAGGTAGGAACTGCCAATATTGAGTCCTGGCATAAAGTTTTCAAAGAGTAAAGTTTTAAAATGGTATGACCACAGCATAATGTGCTAAACTAAACCCTATGTCAGCTGTAATGACAGTCAAGCACTTTGTGTGGATGAAAACCACATTGTTATTCACTTTGTAGGACATCTAGGGTTCAGAGGGGCTGTATAACTGCAGACACTTTACTAAAATGAATCCACGCAGTGTCACATATGGGTTAAATGAATTCCAATCTCCAGCCTTAATAAAATAGTTAAGACTGGAGTTAAAGATGAGTGTAAAGTACTTTAAATGTTTCTTATAAATTCAATGTTTCGACCTATGAAAGAGGCACAAACCATGAAGTACCTTAGATAGTATAATGCTCCCATAACTCACATTATCAGCCTATTTTCTCAGTTAAAGCCCTTACACTTTCATTAACTCAGGGTCTGTGTGAACAGACTGCATTTTTTGCAATATAAATGCCCATGACCTCATTTCCAGATCACTTCGGTCAAATGGTTATATTGTTACTGCTGGGTTAAAAAAAAAAAAGTATTTTTTTAAGTGTTAGGCCATAAACATGATTGTTAGGGACAACAAGGATTGGTTGCTCCTCTGCCATTATTGCCAATATTGATATTACAAGTCTCACCCCTACTGATTATAATTAGTCAGTGAGAGAGAACTGAACATAGCTGAAAAAAAGCTTTACTGTACTCACATTCATGTGGTGCTTCTGTAGTCATACTGACCACTCAAAGCAATTTAGCCTATAAGCCACAACCATGTATTCATACTATACAGCTCAAGTACTTTATCTACCTCACATTCATGGCCAATTTGGAATCACCAGTTAACGTAACATGCATGTCTTTGGACTGTGGCAGGAAACCCACGCAGACACAGGGAATACATGCAGTCTCCACATAGAAAGGCCTCAGCCGGGGTTCAAATCAGGAACCTTCTTGCTGTGAGGCAACAGTGCTAACCACTCCACCACTGTGCTGTGTGCTGAGCACTATTAAGCCCTGTCAAAACTGAGCTTCAGAGAACCCTGTCTGTGTACACAGGCCCTTATCCTTATCCATGCACACACATATATCTACAAATGCAAACACTGAGACACCCTCTGACACACCAAAATTTGACACAGCAATGACACACCACATCTGGGGACATTTCTGAAGGAAAAGCATGCAGATTTATTCTTCCTATGGGTCAAAAGAGAGAGAACCCTGAGGAAAGAAAGATGGACGTTATAAAAAAGGTAACAATGAAAAACAGAGAGTGAGTGATCAAAAAAGGAGTGAATAAGAAGTTAAACTGAATATTAAAAACCAAACAAAGTGATGGACAGAAAGAGTATAAGGCTGTTGTACAGGACTTTTGGCCTGTGAGGAGCTGTCTTTGTACATGAATGCCCAGGAGGCCCTTTGACACGCACACACACACTGTAGCGCACACACAGCGTACACTGTGGTCAGCCTGTGTGCTGTGTACCATAGAGTGAAAGGACAGGTGTGTATTCAAGCGAAACCTCACTCTGTGTCACTGTCAGTGTGTGTGTGCGTGTGGTGAGTGCAGCTTTGGCTAAGGGTTAAGCTCTTATGTACATTCATTGCCAATGTGCATTCAACATTGTGCACGAACCTTCCTCTGTCAAACACACACACACAGACACATACACACACACACTAGTATACAAAAGCTTTGTCATTGTGTCAGGAATCTATGGCATATCTAATATGACAGTAAACATACCCTCTTCCTTTGTGACACACACACACACACACACAGACAAAAATGCTTTCACGTGACTGGAAAAGTGTTAGGACAAGCCAATGTCATCCATCTGTAGCTGCATTGTTCTCTCTCTCTCTGTCTCTCTCCCTCTCACTCTGTGTCTCGATCCCTCAGACATAGAGGATGTCCCCATCCCCTGCCAACTAGGTACTACTCTGTACCTATATGGACATGTACATACACATGCTATGCAACTAAAAGTGTGGGCGCGTGGTGCAAATTAATGGCTTTAAGGCAATAATTGTGATTTTGTGCATTTTGTTTTTCCCTGTACTGTAGTCTCGAGTTCAGCACCTGCAAGTCCAATGCTAAATTTGTAGGAAAATGTAAGAGGGACTTTTTGACAGTTACAAAGAATCACTAAAAAACAAGCTTTTAGTGATTAGTGAGTTGTTGCCTTTCAGAATCACTGAAATAAAGTGGCAGCAATTCAAATGTAAGGGTGAAGCAAGTGGAAGGTCCACTATTCATTTTAATTAGATTTCTAACTGATGATATATTTTCATTTTGCAAGATATTTTAGACAAAAAGTATGCAAATCTAAATCTCTATATGTGGCATGAGACATAGTAATTCTTGTCATTTTGTTCTGAAGTTTGATTGGCTGTATCTACTGTCAGTGTGTTTTTGATTTCCTGAAGTCTTCTTGATTGTTTTGTCTCGTCATATTGGTGGATTACAATCATTATCAGATGAAATGAGAGAGTTTTACATCAAAGGCTTGAAGGCCAAAATCTGATCTGCATAAAAGAGAAATGTATATGGCACCAGAGAGGGCAACACTTCTTTTACTATACTCTAATCTCATTCCAGTGATCAGCACCTCACTACAAACCCTTTCTGTGCAATACTTTTCTATTAATTGGGGACCTTTTTTTGTTTCTTTTTACATTGACAATAATACTAAAAATAAATTAAAAGTAATATTTTAGAAGTATGGAAAATGCAAAGTTACCTGCAACATCTGTAATAGTTGCTGGCTATGCAGAGCAGTGGGGAAACCTTAGCTGAACTGAACAGAGTCCAGTCCGAGCAGGCCCGAGGAGCAGAGCTGAACTGGTGATGGGCTGCAGACTGGGGTGGAGCAGAATGGGCCGCGGGTCCTGTGAAGAGGAGGCAGAAGTGCATGATGTGATAAACTTTCATTGTTCCACTTTTCCAATAACTCATTTATTAAAATGTGTTTGGTATTTTATTGTAGCCAACTGTGAGGTGAGCTTTAAAATTTAAGCAGTGAGTTGTTCAGTCTGTTTCACAATGAGTGCTCTGTTTTTAACACCTTTATTTTAGCATAACTAATACCACTCATTATCCAGATTTTGTTTTTAGCTTTTGCATAATGTCCTTCTTCTACAACAATTAAATTGCGTACATGTTAGTTATTGTGTTGTTTGTTGTACCCTTTGTTTATTAGTGGATTCTAAAATATATTTTACCTGTACAATCTGTAATGAATCTAAATAATTTGTAAAACTAATAAAAACCCTAAAACTTACTTTGTCAAATCTTATTTATATTTAGAAAAATTTGATGAAAATTAACAACTTAACTTCTTTGAGAAATTATGTCTCAGTAACTGTGTGTTTTAACACTAGAATATTCCAAGCAATAGCAGCAATGGCAAAGTGATTCACTTTGGGGAAAATACACATAAGAGTACATATTCCAACTTGCAGCACATACATACACACATACAAGCACATTCATACATATGTATAAACATACTTGCATACAAGTGATGGTAAAACCATGGTCGAAATGAAAAGGTACATTACCAGATTAATTCAAACAACTAGCAACTTCTTACAAAAAAGACAAATTAAATGAGTTTTCAGTGAAAAAAAAATCAAACAAATCACAGATTAGTCAACCTGATAGAATGAGGAAGGCTTTTCCAAAGTTTAGGTGCTACCACCTCGAAAGAATCATAGCCTTTGGATTCAACATAAGAATGGGAATCAGAGGAAACTCTGCAATATCTCCAATATAGCTGTGGCTATGCTAATGCAAAGTAACAAAGAGAGCAGCCCTGCTGAAACAGCCAGAGTCTTAAGTTGCTGAGGAAAGTTCATCTGTTGTTTTAATTTATTATACTAAAGGAACCTGAGCACGCCTGCAGCTCCTTTACAGACTAAACTTAGGAAATGGACTCAGGCAGTCCTCACACATCTCTTGTCAAATATGTTTCTGTCTCCCTAACCACTAAATGCCTGACCTGAACCTTATAGAACCCCCTCCTTCATCATATTCATAGTGTTAGGGAGCACCAATGACAGGAGGCATGGCTAGTGGCTACTTGGAGGTGGTGCTGGTAAGGACAATCAAAGCCTTGAGAACCAATCATTTTGGGGGGTTGTAAATAATATTGTGTTCTTGTTTTTTCTAAAATAACCAACAGAAAAGATTCATGCAAATCAATAATGGCTATAAGGCTCTAAACAAGCACATGTACGAGAACTAGGGAGTTGGGGGATCCAGACTAAAAATGATCTACATACTCAAAATACGTGGAGTGTAGTAATATATATATAATATTATATATATATATATATATATATATATAGGTTAGTATTGCCTATATCTCCTTTCAATTCCATAAAAATGCTATAATAGATATCCAAAAATATTTGGATACACATTGGATATATTGGCAACTTTTCATTCAGACAACTGGTTTGAGTTTTTATCTTCCCACTGTTGCCAAGTTTTTGCCAAGGGAATTGTTGGGTTATCATCACAGTGACATAAGGTCTTGACCTTACCAACAAAAACATGTTACTCCTCTTAAGGAAGAACATTTTACATCACATGTCTAAGCAAAGCAAAATACAGAAATGGACCTTGTTATTTTTTCATTTCTTTATTTGGTAGACAGAACTGTACTTGTGAGACAGAATTCTCCTGTAAGTCTGTCTATACAAAGAACACACACATAGTCCAGAGTGTCAGGTTTATGTGGTTAGGTGGCTTGAAGGAATGTTCCATACACAGGAAAATGGAGACACATGCAGCTATGAAAATATGTTTGAAACCACTTGGGAAAGTCTCAGTGTCAGGGCAGTTTCCCATGCACCTATGTACACATGCACACATGCACACATGCACACACTGTGCACAAATTCCCACTCACAGATCACTTTACTGATGGCTACATTTAAAGTGCCAGTTGAACTTGACTGGACTTGCCTTGAGGGGGGCTTAAATGTGTTTTCTTAGTAGTATGGATTTCTCTTTTTCAAGCGCTGAGGTCATTGACTTGTTTTGTTTTCTTTTTTTTACTTTAACCAAATTTATCATAAGCAGTTAATAACCGTTGCACTTTGATCCTAGTGCATATTTCTGCACATAGGGAAAACTTTGTTTCCTAGACACCCACAATGTGGACAGCAAATTCACTTCATCAGAAAAAGTCCATTCTTTTTTTTATATAGTACTGTGCATGTCTGTGAAGTAAAAAAATTTAATTAAATTAAGGCAAAGCAGCTGGCATCAGAGAGACCTCAGTGTCCCATGATGCGCATATCGTGTCAACAGTGAGAAAGGTCTCAGTCAGAAGTTGTTGTATTTCAATCCTAACCATTTTTTTCCCCTAAACCTAACCAAGTAGCTTGGTGCCTACAGCTAACCAAACACCCACTGCAAGTATTAAAGGCCTCATCTATGAATATTACCTGGGTAGTTATTGTTAAGTTTCAACTGGTTTACCAAAGAACTATTTATGAATTAGTAAAATTGTAAATGGTAATTTCAATGATTCATTGATTTCGCTGATTCACTCACTGATTGATTAGATTAATCAATATATCTCTCAGATTTTTGGAACTTTTATTAGCAAAGATAGGTACATCTTTGAAAAAATTACATATTAAGGGATCACTGGATAAATAAAATATGGTAGTGTTTAATGACACAGCTTTTCATTTCTTCAGATAAAGGAGAAAACATGGTCAACACCATTTTTAAGGTCACTCTTGGTGGGAGGTTTAGATATTAATAACTGATTCCAGTCCATGTTTTTAGCTCTATCTCAACTGCTTTCAAGTATGTTATCACTGTAACCCCCATCTCTGAAACGATTGCACATATCTTGAGCTTGATCCTCAATCCTTCTCCAACCTTTTCATTTTTATAGACTTTGTAGGTCTCTTTGCCCATTAATAAATATTAAGAAGTATACTCATCAGTGAGTGCCTATATTCTATTTTTCACATTTCATCAAGACATGTTGATGATGTCCATAATTTATTCTCAAATTTTAATACAATTTTACACAAACATTTCAGAGTAAGATAATAAAATGAGGAAATTTTATCTAGAAAGGCAACAGTAACTGAAATAATTCATTACAACCAAGGTATGCAGAAGAGCATCTCTGAATGTACAACACATGAAACTAGGGCTGCATGGCCAAAATGACAATCATGATTATTTTGCTCAGTACTGAGATCTACTGTAGGAGGGTTAGGCATCATCCAGTTAATGGCTTTTCTCGCAATCATCAACAACATATGTAAAATATAGCACTGGTCTTTTGTGAAACGTTGCTCTGATGTTCTTTCCAGTAAGAAAAATGAAGAGTCCAGGGGTATGTCAATACCTAAAATATTTTCCAATTCTCCCTTGGTGTTTCTCCAGAATGTCTGTAGTTTAGGACAGTCCCAAAATATGTGGGTATGATCCCCAACCATACCACAATTTCTCCAACATTTGTTGTTACCCTTATTTTTAAAAACACTTGTCATCAGAGGAGTCCTGAAGAACCTCATCTTTAGTTTCCAATTAAATTCTTTCCACAGCTGGCTCCCAATCCCCTTGTGACATCCAGAACATACATCCTCCCAAATATCATCATCTACAATTGTGTTGAGCTCCATTTCCCACTGGCCTTTAATATGTAAAGTGTTACCTGGTATGTCTGTCATTAACTTATTACTTTTTTACTTCTTGATCAAAGTCTCATATTTATGGTTGCTCCAACCTGACATTTGGCAAGTTTCACGTTTATAAATTTTGATTTATTTTTAACAATTTGAAAAACAAAATCACGCCACAGGTTTTGTTTTGTTTTTTTTTTACTTTGAATTTATTATCATTTAAACACCATTTTTAATCGTCTTCTGAGCCTGTTCATTTAAACGAACAGATGCACAACGTGACATTTTTTAGTTTTAAATATCAAAATATAAAAAATATATAGGCTATTATTTGAATGCACCGAAAATGTATTCAAACTTAAACTGTAGAATAAACTCCTATTTTTCATGAATTGAATAAATTATTTTAAACAGAAAATACTCATCTCACGTCAGTAACCCAAATACAAATGAAGTCTTTTCAGTGGTGAAGGACCCTCACTTGTATTTGCAGTACAGTATCTGTACACAGTGCAGACATAACCATAAATAGTTGTTCGTTGTGTGAGCAGCAGAGGTCGCTGTTTCTCCAGCCTGTGAATACACTCGCTGCAGGTATTTATTGCACACATTAGTATAAACCCCTCAGTCGCTCTAACTGTGCCATATGACTGAAGAAAAGAGTTTATAGACATGTTAAGAGGTGACTGTGAAGATAAATGATCTACAGGAAAAGTTCTCCTCATTTCCGCTCAGCTCTGTGAGACAAAGTCGACAGACAGACAGACAGACAGCTGAGTGTCTCACCCTCCCCTCCCGGACAGCAGCGGTGTGAGGTGGACTGTCTGGGCGGACTGAAGCGGACTTTTACCCGGAGGTCTGCTCGGGCCATGCGGGGACAGCAGGATGGGGGAAGAGCCCAGACTTTCTCCGCTCAAGAACTTCGTGGCTGGGGGGGTCGGAGGAGCGTGTCTCCTGCTGGCCGGACACCCCCTGGACACCATCAAGGTGAGACCTGCAGCTCGAACTGAGCTTTAAAACAACTTTATCTAAATCTAAAGGAAAAGACAGAAACATTCAATCCGCATCTCCATTTAGCTTTTTATTTCGTGGTTTTTGTTCCTTGAAGAGAAATCAGTGGAGAAGTCAGAGATCATGTAGGTGCTGAGAAGATTACCGATAAATCAGCTTAAACTGTCACCGAGGCTGCACACAGTGAGGTAGACTGTGGAGGAAACGTCATGGCATGATTGAAAACTGTGCACTTGTTTTGTTAAATATACGAAATTAGGAGGTAAAAGTTCAAAATATGAGATAAGACATCAAAACTGTGATACAAAAAAAACATGTGAGGTAAATTAGAGCAAATGTCAGAAACATCATCCAAGATATCCCAATTATGACACATAAATTCAAAATGATGAGCCACATTCAAATGTATATGTATGTTACAAAATTATAAAAGCAAAATATTAAACCAACACATGAATAGTCGGGTAGGTATAAAACAAAGTTCAAAATTATAAATTATAAGAAAAAAAATTTAAATGGTGCCATAAAAGGTTGAAATGATGAGACGACAAAAACAGATTTAACACAAAAACCAAAGTGGTTGCTTAAAACATTACAATAATCAACACAATCACAATAATTAGTTAAAAACAAATCATTATTTATCAGTTTTTACCAATTTACATTTTTTATGTTTTAATCACAAGTTTTTTTTTTAAAAAGTGCTGATTTTTTTTAAATTTTTTATAATTTTAACAGTTTATCTTATTATTAAAAGAAAAAATATTTTTGGAAAGTATAAACTGCTAAATATAAAGAGCTCATAGAACAATTTATTCTTAATGTTATTCATTTCCAACATGTGTCTTTAATCCAAATCTTTATTTAGTCTACTTTAATCATCATCGCTGTTTTTATGTGTGACATGAGCCTTTGTTAAGCTGCTGTTTATGCAGATTTATCTACATTTGATCACATTATCATCACAGTAACTACCAGAGGAACACAACACCGCCCCGTTTATCAGTCACCCCAGCAGCAGACGTTAATGGGTGTCTCCCCCTGTTTTACAGCCCCGTCTCACAGCACTGTCTCAACAATCCTCCTTCTTTTATACGTCATGGTCCGTGTGTGTGTGTGTGTGTGTCTGTGTTTGTCTAATTCTTTCTAATGACACTGTGTGCTTCAGGTGAGACTACAAACGCAGCCCAAAGCCACTCAGTATGTGCTCTACACAGGAACGTATGACTGCTTACGCAAGACCGTATCCAAAGAGGTGAACACATGAATTACACACACAAACTACTTGCTGCTTATTAAACTGCACAGCTGCAGAGATCACTGCTGTTATTCAGGTTTATTTTAACATGTGCTTAAAAACAGATCAAATACATATGTACAGTAGCTTTACTGAAAGGCCTTACTTAAGGAAAATAATAATAATAACTAGCACAAAGAAAACCGATAAAGTCTTTGTGTACATTTATAATTTCTGTTGTGTGTTTGTGTGTGTTCAGGGCATCCTTGGTCTCTATAAAGGTATGGGGGCTCCCCTTGCAGGTGTGGCTCCGATGATGGCCATCAGTTTCTTTGGCTTTGGTCTGGGAAAACAGCTGCAGCAGACGGACTCTGGAAAACCGCTAACGTTAGTACACACACACACACACTAACTAACTGATCCTTCCCTAACTCTAACCTTGATCCAAGCCTAGCCTCAAACCATGTCTTCATGCTGCGTACTTCATGCACAGACACACTATTTCTATTTGTCTTTCTTTGATGTAATGCCTCAGTAATGCATTACATTACGAAACCAATAATAAGATTGTGTCCTCGAGCGTTCACAGAAATCTAAAAACTGAGTAAACACACTCGGTGGAAGCTCTGCTCACTCACCGCTGGGACTGTGGAGGCAGACAAACCCAAAAATCTAGGGAGGAGTGTCGCACGCTTTCATGCAGAAACAAATATAGACAATAACCTGCAGCTTGTAATGTTTATATGCACTGAAATTTGGCCTGAAGAGTGCATAAAAAGTCAGAATTATGAGATTAAAAAGTTTAAGTTATGAGATGAGTCCAAGCAACCTGCGATCCCCTAAGCAGGCAGAGCTGATGGATGAGTTCTTTTTTTTTTTTTTACCCACTATGATTTTACCAGTTGACCCAGACTGGAACAGACCTAAACCCACCAACTATTTTCATAAGTGGCTCAACAGTAATGTGTGCTTAACTATCAGAGCTAAAAGGCTTAGGTTTACCCTTACCTGTAAACCTAATCCCCACCTGAACCCTGACACCTCATCTTAACCTTCAAACACTCCTCTGAAGCGTACACACAGTTGTTTGTGTGTTATAATATGTGGAGCACATCTCTATATATAATCTGCCTCCCTCCCCTCTGCTGTCATTTGCTCCTTTGAAGCAACACACCCCCTCCACACCCCTGTCCTTGTGTTTCCCTGACGGATCCCACCGCCCTCTGTCTCTGTCCATATATGTTTAGCACGTGTTGGAGACCACTGGCAGCTTTTGTCTCACCTCTGAGGAGTTTATAGCATCACAGTCAGCATAAACTCTTCAGTTAAGAGGGTAGTACTTCTACAGCTGCTGTTCAAACCTATCAGAAAGTTGTCTTAAAGGGGGGGTGTTCTTAAAGGAATCAGTCCAATTTAAGGTTTGGTTTTTCCATCCACCCCATCAGAATGTAAGATGCCATGTATACACCAGTGTTCGAGCTAATGCTGTTAAATGTCTCTGAACTGCAGTCATATATTGACGTTAGCATGTTTTAAAGCTGCTCTCAAAATACTTTCATATTAATGATGGTCTAATAGACTGTTTAATGTGAAATGATTCACTAATAGGGATGAAAACACCAGAAATTATTCTGCGACTACAGTTCTCCTCAGCTTAATGATACATTTTAGCTCGTTGTTTTGGTCACAGCCATGTTTTCTGTGCTCATATGATGACATGCGTCCACATACTTATACTCTCAGGTTTCCTCATATGTATTGGTGTAGGCATCCCCCATCCTAGTGCAAGTCAGCAGCAGATTTGCGGACATGGAAACCATAAATTGTTCTTTAGAGATTAACTGGTGAAAATACTGGAGCCAGACATTTCACTCAGCAGTTTGTGGAGACCAAAAACAGCCAGAAGGGAGCAAGTACTCACCGAATCCTGAACTTACATCAAAAGGAGGATTCTGTAACGGCAAAGATGGTGGGAGACGTATAACTTCCAGGGGGAGAAAAGCTTCTTAAAAAGCCTTTTTTAAATCAGATTTGACTGTTGATTCCACATGCAGTTTTTATGTCCTGCTGACCAATGAAATTAAAGTTCATTTAGATGATGCTTCAAGATAACTGCCTGAAAGAGTACCCAGAGACTTGCTTTTAACGGACTTATTGAACTTATATCATCTATTCTATTGTATTCTATTGTATTCTATTCAGGCACACTGAAATATTCCTGTCTGGCTGTCTAGCAGGAGTCTTCACTACAGTGATTGTAGCTCCAGGAGAGAGGATCAAATGTTTACTGCAGGTAAATCTGTGTGTGTGTGTGTGTAGTATACAGTTATTAAAATTTATGGTGCGTTCAGACCAAACACAAAGCTTTAACACAGCATGCAAACAGAGAAAATTCATCTGCATGGATTGAAAACTGTTGAATTTTGGTAAAAAATGTGAATGTTGTGAAATTTGACCCCTGGAAACACCTGGAGAGTACGGCTCTCTCTTCATTTATGTCTTATCTCTTCACATGTGCAGAAGTTGCGCTGCTTGCATCTCAGTTTTAAACGTGCATTATGTAGCTTTTATTCATGTATTACACGCTGTTTACTGCCTGAATGGTTTTAGCATAAGCAGAGTAACTCGGCTGTCTCAAACAGCCCGTGGACTGATTTCTGTGTGAAGGACGAGCGTAAGCTTTAATCCAGTGGATTTTTACATTTAATACTTATATATTTAAATATACTGTAAATGCAAGTGAAGCTGAGTAAAGGCTGTGAAATGTGTGTTTCCAGGTGCAGTCGAGCGGTGGAGGGTCCAAGTATGCAGGTCCACTGGACTGTGCAGTCAGGCTGTATAAGGAGCAGGGGATCCGCAGTGTCTACAAAGGGACTGTACTCACTCTCATCAGAGGTACACTGAGCTGTGGTTTGTGTGTCTGTATGTGCATGTGTGAAAGTATTGTGTAACCTCGAACGGAGGAGGTGAGGAGACCTTTACTGGTGTGAGTGTTAAATCCAAAGGACGACGTGGATTTACAGCCGCGTGTTTGCACTTCTTTCTCTCTCTCAGATGTGCCTTCTACCGGTCTGTACTTCCTCACATATGAATACCTCAAAAACATCCTGACCCCTGAAGGTCAAAGGTCAGTCTTTGTTTGGATAGTACTGACTCTTTCAGAGAGGAAATATTTTTATGATACTATAAACCTTTCTTTTTGACATGTGTGGCTGTTTGTCAGTGTGTCTCAGCTCAGCACTCCCAAAATCCTCGTGGCTGGTGGTATAGCTGGAATATTGAACTGGATGATCGCACTTCCTCCAGATGTCCTGAAGTCCAACTTCCAGACAGGTTAGAGCCGAGTCCAAAAAAGTTAGTGAGTTATAAAAAATTTCACCACTCATACAGGTGTTATGAAGGGGGAAATTAGCTATAGAGACTAAAACCACCAGCTGTATCAGGCTGTAAACATGTTCATTTCTGCTGTAAATTTGGACATTTTAACATGGGAGTCTGTGGGGACTGACTGTAGAAGTAAAAGAGATGGACGTAGCTACCTAGACGTCACCTGTTGGTTTGTGAAGTCCCGTTTTGAAGCCTGGAGGTGAGCGTTTCCACCGTCTTGGTTGCAAAAACCCGGATGTGATGAGGAGGGGTGGGTCTGACTGTGAAACCGCTTGCTCATTGGCTAACAACTTGTGAGTCATTATCCAATGATTGAGCAGAAATTACCAATCCTAATCCTCCTTTTTAGCATCTATGGGCACTGACTCACTTTTGCAGCCTCAAGTGGACATTAGAGGAATAACAGTTTTTGGCACTTCCTCATTTTATTTTTCACCCTGGAGGTTGCTGCTTCAGGTTCACAACAAAAAAATAAGAATAAAAAAATTCAGGAACTCCATACGATCATACCATTACACACAGTCACATCTAAGAGCTGCACAGTAAACACATTGGTTTTGTTTTTTAAACAGCATTTTGAAATGAAAAATTATTCAAATGACACAGAGTCAAATAAGAAAAACAGACATGTCTCCAAAAATGTGCAACTATTTCTTTAACTGGCTTCTTTACAAGACTTCAT
The DNA here is from genome assembly GCA_015106735.1 of Paratilapia polleni. Taxonomy (NCBI): domain Eukaryota; kingdom Metazoa; phylum Chordata; class Actinopteri; order Cichliformes; family Cichlidae; genus Paratilapia; species Paratilapia polleni. Next base: position 1,173 of record VUQI01028707.1, on the reverse strand, counting down.
TTCAGTTTAGTTTTATGCCCAATTAATTAATTTAGTCCCAGAAATCAAAGCTTAAAATACAACTTCCACTGCAAAGGATGTCAGAGAAAACCCAGAGCAGCTCATATGAATACAATCTAATCAAAGTGTGTGTTTGTGTGTGCAGCTGCAGATGGGAAGTACAGAGGTCTGGTTGATGTCCTGAGAGTGCTGCTTCAAGAAGAAGGACCTAAAGGCCTCTACAAGGGATTCAATGCCGTCTTTCTGAGAGCCTTCCCAGCCAACGCTGTAATTCTCATATTTAAATATGAGTGTCTTGAGCCACCCCTCATTTCTTTATATTTTGCTTCCAAGGAGCCAGACTTTCTTGTAATTTTTAAAGTACTCTTGAGCAATAGTTCTCCAGGTTTTCTGAAGGTCTTTCAAAGTTTTTCTCTGGACATTGGCTGCTTTTACACTCATTTTCAGTCCAGTCCTTGTACCTGACCATTTTCAGAGGAATGTTTGTTTGTTAAACCATGTAACACGGACCTATGAATCATTCAAGCATAAAAAGACTCCTAAGTCTAGGGATGAACCATAACAGACAACTTAGCAAAGAAACAGTTTTAAATTGTATCTTTAGACACTTTGTTACTAACAGCCTGTCACAAAAACACATCATTTGTTCCCAGTTCTTTAGTTGAAGCTATGAAAAATACCAAAGATAACACAGTTTGACGTACGTAAACTAGTATTTATGCATCAACAACGTGATTCCCAAAGAGCTGTTAGCCATAAAAATTAACTGGACATCATATCTCAGCATGCTGTGCAGTGTGGAGGACAAAAGAAGAAGAGTCCGGCCTAAAAAAACAATCTACAGCAGATGAACAGAGTCTGAAAGTCATGTCCTTAAGAAACAGGAAAAAATCCAGCAAAGACCTGACACAGGACCTGAGAGATGCATCTGGACCTTCAGCTGATCCATCTACTGTTCACTGAAGCCTCATCAGAAATGGTCTCAGTGGAAGGATGGCTGTCAGGAAGCCATTCTTAAGGAAGGGAAACAGGGAGGAAAGGCTGAGGTATGCCAGATTACACAAGAACTGGACTGAAAATCAGTGGTAACAGGTCTGATGAGAGATGAGTCCAAATAATCGTCAGTATGTACGGAGGAGGTCAGGAGAGAGGAACAACAGTGAGTGTCTACAT
>VUQI01028706.1:13457-23744 GCA_015106735.1 Paratilapia polleni | reverse complement strand
GCATTGTCCTGCTGGAAAAACCAATTCTCAGAGTTGGGGAACATTGTCAGAGCAGAAGGCAGCAAGTTTTCTTCCAGGATAACCTTGTACGTGAAAATTTGATGATTTGAGATGGAATGACCTTTACGTAGACAATACCAAAAGCCATTTTCAGCACTATCCTTTAATAGATGCTATTAAAAATGAATTTGTGCTGTGAAATTGGTCTGTTAGTCCTCCTCCATCTCAGACCAGGCTGAACAGGCTGCTTCAGACTGCATTGATCTGCCTCAAGCCCGGTGAGGTTAATCAGAGCGCTGGCTGATAGGAGCAGGGGAGTATCTGAGACGGATTCACCTCTCTGTTTGCTCGTTACTAATTGTGTAGAGAAGCTCCTGAAAATACAAATCGAGCTGTAATGAGAACAGAATTGGAGCATGCTCGCTGGAAATTGGATTTCCCCCCGTGAAGTTCGGTGCATATTTAATATCTGGTTTAGTCTCTGGATGGAGTTAATGCTGCATTGTGTGTGATATACACAGCTGGCTTTTCATTTACTGACATGCCCTTCAGCTGCCCCACAAAGCTCCCTCTGCTTCCTTCAGTAATCACTGTATATCTTCCTTAATCGGCTGGCTTCATTGTTTGCTGGGAACAATTTATTTAATAATTTATTTTATTCGAGGATGAAAAGGCAGAACAAGTGAACTGAGACACCACCAAATTCTACAAATACAAAGAGCGTCAGAGATCAGCCACTTGTCTTTAAAAATTCTGCAGCATGTTAACAGGTCTGTTGTAGCTTTATTAAACAAAAATAGTTTCATCTGATGGCTTAGAAGTCATACACTTACACACACACACACACACACACACACACACAAATGTATTTCACATATGACCTGCCAATTCTCCTTTTTCTTTTTTTGGTCAAAAGAAGGCAGCTCACAGTGCATCAGATGATGCAAGACATTAAAAATGAAAAATGGCATAAAACATTAAAATACATGTGTGTCTGTTCTTGGCTTTTCTCAACAGTAATTACATCAACAGCTTGCCGTGCTAGCAGATGTCGCACTTCTCTGACCTCATAGTGATATCACCAGTATAGATAACTGAATTTCTTAATCTACCTTTACTGATCGGTGTGATAATGAGCACTGCAGTCAAACTTGGGGTGAGCTCTGTTACGGCTCAACATTAAACTAGCTTTTTGCGTGTTGGATTTCGTCCCCATCTGTTATGTATATACACGGCATGTTGTCACTGAGATTGTGTAAGCACTGCTGACTGTGCATACAACGCAGTATTGAGAATATGTTTGGTGCTCTGCTGTGGATTTGCCAGTCGCACATGTATAAGAGTGCAGTGGCTCAGTCATTTGTCTCTGTGGCGGCGGCTGACTCTAGCTGGTACGGGCCCTGGCACTGCCAACATGAAGCACCTCCTCTCCCTGCCCGCCCCTCAAAAGCTCTGATTGTTAAAGGGCTGCATCACTGGACTAGTGTTCTTTGGTTTGACACCATTGTTCAGTCTCCTTTTCTGTCCTCTTTCGCCTTGCTTTCTCTCTTCAGATCTCTTCCTCTTACTTTTTTTTTTCTCCTTACCTCAGGTCGATAAATTAGTCACTCAGAAATTTGAAAGCGGTATTGCAGATCCTCCAAATGTGCCTGTGTTCGTACAGGCATATTCATGACCTTCTGCATGCAGCTTCTGCACCATCTCCCTGTGCATTTTTGCATCTTTGTGTTTGTGTGTCAAGAAATTGTGCCTCATTGTGGCCGTGAGTTCAGGAGACCACGTCATCTTGCCTCAACCATCTGGCAGGACAATTACTGAATTACTGAATGTGTGTGTGTGTGTGTGTGTGTGTGAGAGAGAGGGGGGGGGCTAGTTCTGTGACTACAAGAGTCCAAGGGGAGGGGATAGATGGGTAACCAAGACAATACAAAGGTAATACCCTTTCTACTGCATCCGATGTGTCAGACAAGATGAACTGAAGTCTTTCCCCTTGGAGAAAAATTAAAAAAAACCCATCTTACAATGAAGGCATCATGTATCTGTTGCAGTGTTTAGACAACTTGATCCCCCAGAAAAATGCAGGTTATGTGTACTTGTATCGTAACCCTGGCAGTGAGAAATGTCTCAAGTGTCTGTACTGATCATAATGAGTCCTCATTAAAAAAAACCTTTTCTGAGTTGTTTGGCACTTGTGAAACAAATGCATTTTTATCTAAGGTGAGTTTATCACATTAAATGCACAACTGATCAAGTGGACCTTAAGTGCAGCTAGGGACATATTTTAATTCATAGTTCACTGCCCACAATATGTGGTCATATGGACCTCTAATGACTGCCAAATGTTTTTTTATTTTTATTTTTTTATGAGCTCCTCTAAGCTGTTTTTCAGTAGAACCTCCTCCGCCTGCCCATGCAGTACCCAGTCATTGTAACTTCCCAATGTAAATCAGATGATCTTTACTAATAGAGAATCACAGTTTAGATTGGTTTACAAGTGTTATGCAGCTCTAGAGGGTTTTTCCTATTTTCTCGTCATCATGAATCACTCACTCACCAGTCACTTCATTAGTGACTGCTGAGTGGGAGTGCCTGGAGGTACACACCTTCATCTCAGATTTTATGTAGAACAGAGAAGCTTCAGTTTTAGCAGAACAAAGTAAAAGTAAACATACCTCATTTTGCTCCGTTTTTAAAGAAAAGAGAAAATGGATATAGTCTTGGTCAGAGCACTGGTGATTGTGCAGGATTTATAATATTATGGTCAATTTAGTTTACAGTGTTAAATTTAGCACTTTATAAAATGATTTTTGGTCCATAAAACAGCATTGGTGCTTTTACACATATAGAGTTGGTCATCTTGGTTATGGTGACATTTGGTTTTTGAGGTCTTGGGTGCTTGGCAGAGCAGGATGTCTCAAATTATGTTGGTCCTAATGCTCTTGGGGAGACAGGTTTCTTGTGCAAGAGAAGAAGTCTGAGTGTAATGTCTCATCTGAAGCCTTTGAAACAAGCATCCAGCTGGCTTATGACTCTGGGACATTAGTCATGTCCACTGCCTTGCTGAAATGTGTGTATCTATAAATGTGTTTTGACCTCTCATGTCTCCATGGGTGAGGAAACGTCCCTAAGCACTATGCTGATGGCATCAGCCCATGTTGAGCTGCTCTGTGTGCTGGCCCTCTGTCATACTAGAGACAGCCATTCATACGAGCTGCCAGGGAAAACCTCATCCTCCACAAACACGTCTGTCATGACAGAGATATAGTGCTTTATCAAAACACCAGGCTCAACATGAGTTTGGGTTGGTATTTAAACCCAAATCACAGTATAGGGTACACTCAGTACAACACTTTTGTTTGGCATTGTTGGTGCCAGATTTATTTTGGCATTTGAACTGTATGTGACCATGTTTTGACATGGTGTTCAGCCTGGGATTATAAGCACGTTTATAATTCATTTTGATATTAAATATGATGGTAACTTTGGGTAGCGAAAAATCGGTGTTCCATTTTGTGTGTGTGTGTACTTGTTTAGAGATCTTTGTGAGGGCAAGAATTTGCATAAAACTATGGTTGTGAGGGCCAACCGTGATTTGTGAGGACAAAACACTGGTCCACACGAATTTTGTAGCATTATATCAATGGAGTTCCCCACTAAGATGTCAAAATGAGTGTGTGTTGTCTTTTTTTTTGTTTTTCCCTCTTCTATCCAGGTATGCTTTTACTGCATTTGCATTGTTGTTTGGGATCATTGTCATGCTGAAAAATGAAGCCGTTGCCAATCAGACGGGTTCCAATTGGTATTGGATGGTGGATCAAAATCTGACAGTACTTTTCTGTGTTCATAATTCAATCAGTTTTGACAAGATCTCCAACACCACTGGCTGAAATGCAGCCCCAAACCATGACAGAGCCTCCACTGTGTTTTACAGATGGCTGCACACCGTGCTGACATATGCCAAGTTTTCAGCTAACAGCTCTTTGGGAATCACCTTGTTGGTGGAAAAATACTATCTTTGTCTGTCAAACTGTGTCATCTTTGGCATTTCTCATAGATTCAACTAAAGAAATGGGAACAAATTATGTGTTTTTATGACAGGCTGCTAGTAACAAAGTGCCTAAAGATACAATTTAAAATTGTTCTTTGCCAAGTTATCTGTTGTATGTAGATACAATGCTGGTTCACCCCTTGAGTTAGGTGCATTTTTTTATGCTTGAATGAGTGGCAAACACTCCTCTGAAAATGGTCAGGTACAACGACTGGACAACCAGCTCAACCAAGAAAATCTGACTCATTGGATGCAAAATATAAAGAAATAAGGGGTGGCTAAAGACCTTTGCATAGTACTGTGTATATATATGTACAAATACTCAGGCAATGGCATTTAAATTGTGATCAACTGATATTAAAAGGGCCCAAAGAGTGCCTGTAAAACATTTTCCACATTGATGCAACATTAACAGAAGAGCCTGAAGCTTAGGGTCGGTAACAGCAGAAAAATTATTTGATGGTGAATACAATCTTTAGCTGTAACTCTAAAATAAATCAGCATGGTCATTTGGTGTAACCACAGTATTATTACCTTAAACAGTACTGTAGTAGTATTGAGACAGAATATTAGATTAATACCGTACTTTTTCTTCAAACACGCAATCAGTTACACATTTAATGATGAAAACTTCTAAATCTTTGCTCATGTCAAGAAAACAAGGATGATACAGAAAAAGAAAATTGCTCCAGTTTGTCAGAGAACAGAGAGAAGTCATTGTGAGGAGCTGTTGGTAATGACAAAGCAAGGCTTTCATCATTTTACTGTATTTTGTAGCACTTCACGGTTAGCCTCACAGCTGCTTGAATAAATGCAGCAGCTGTGATGCTGCTGTGTGTATATAATGGTGCTTGCAACACGCATGGCGCACAAAGATCAAACTGTTGTGAGTCCTCACTCTTTGGATTTTCCACATTAAAAGCAAAGAGAAAGACGTTAGGCTATATCTCATCTTGATTTTTATCGCTCGAGCTTAACAGCAGTGTGGATTGTTTCCCTTGAATGAAATTCTTCCACATTTAAAATCACTGTTTAAAGTGAAGTTCAGAGGTCATGAACATGGCTTGGATAATAAGGGAGTGGTTCTGCTGCTTATCTCCGCTAGGGAAATCTCTGGAGGACTAATGACCTGAATGCCAGAGGGGGTTACAGAGACAGAGGACGTCTTTTTTTCCCGCTCCTAGCTTGTGGGTGCTTCAGATCGACCATCAATGCAGCAGCAGAAAGATTTTTGCCCCTGGGTAGGAGGTTTGGTCCGGGGCCACATAGCAATGGATGCTTTTTCAGAGGAATGCTTCCCGTGCCTCAGTCCCACCACAGTCCTTGTTGTTGTCCCAGATGCTTGGCTGCACATCCTCTTCACACTGAGGAAGAGGAGGAAAAATGAAGAGATTGAGGCCCACTCCCTGCATACCTTCCTCCTTCTAGATGCTGAAATTTCGCCCCTTGCATGGTGCTGAATTTCTTCATTGAACAGATCAGACAGGCCAGTTGTCTTCACCAAACTATTGAACATATACCCTACAGGAGGCAGGGGTGGTGATGGTAATTGTTCTAGGCAGATTAAACAGAGATTTCCAAGGTGGGAGATCACACACCTGTAACTTCACCAGCATTATCAGGCCATCTTGGCACTTTTGTCACTTTAATTTTCACCGTGATATCTTGAAGCTGGCGTGCCGAAGTATTCAGGATGACATATCTGAAGATGAAAAATTTATTTTGAATGAGGCCAGCATCTCTTGGTGCAAATAAAGGCAGGCATCCAGAGTGATATATTTGAAAGAGCATGCACAGCAGGCTGACATTACTGACTGGATCTTCTGTGGTGGTTTAAGGACCCCTCAGCAGAACCATTGATGGATGGGCTTGAGAAGCTCTCATTATCTTCTATTTTCAAACCATGAATAAATCCAGTATTTATGAAAGAAGCCAACATGGTGAAGTGAGCCTGCTTTCAGCAGACGCTTGCTTCTCTCTGCCGTGCTATACATCAGACTGCTGGATAATTGGCCCTTAGTGTTGTTTACAAGTTGTGCATCTCGTGTATCCAGTGTCCTCTCGGGCGTAGCCATGCAGCTGGATGAAGAGAAGTTTTTAATGTAGTGAAAGACTACATAGAGGAAAAAGTATGACATGGATTGCTTCATTCCCTTCTCTTTTCAAACATGAACTGAAGCACTCTGATGCTCAGCCTTCCCAGTGACTTCAAATCACATTGAAAACATTTACAATTAGTTGTCAGGCTGAGCAGCACAGACGGTTGCGATCAGTGAAATTGGCGAGGTGTTCTGAGGATGTTTCTTAGGTGTTGATTGATTCCGTGACTCATGGCAAATGCTATTAAAGTAAAGGGTAGATTGAGTCCTGCAAGAAACAAGTCAGTCTGTATTTAGACAAGGAGCCTGGGCCTCGCTAAAAAGTCAGAACACTGTGGACTGCGCACTGCCACGCAGCTGCCAGTGACCCAGAAGCTGAAACTAGAGGCCTTCAAAGCATTTATCTGCAGCTCAGTTTGTTTAGAAGTACTGTGCGAGGTGAATGTAATTCTTCTTCTTGACAGCAGCAGGAATTATCAGTGAAGATGTCACAGAAAAGTTGAAGAAAATCTGTGAGAACACGCAGATATTCAACAAACTAGCTAACGGGGACATCTTGTCCTCCCAGCTTCATTACCTGGCATTCTGGGCTTTTTCTATTACTTTAATTGCAGTTCCATTGCTTACTGGTATATTTCCTCTCCCAATTAAACTTGACAACTTAATATGAATTTGAGGGATTTTCTAAACAGAAAACTTGTAGTCCACCTGATTCCACTTTCACCACGTTTTGTTTGTTGAGCTAGAACCCCTACCTAAAGCAACCTGAATCCAGAAGAGAGACACTTTTGGCAGTTTAATTTCTAGACAGATTGTAATAAAATGCAAAACAAACAGTAGACAATCAAACTGAAAGTAGCTGGTCACAATCACAGCTGATGGATCCTTACCTAGCCTCTTCTTTCATCAATTTTTCACTGAAAACCAGGACACATCAACAACACCAATGGCAATCTGATACACTGCGTGGTAATGGACACACATGACGGTCTTATCTTGAAAGAGGGACATCCAATAGAATCGCTTAAAGGCGACAATGATGAATACTTGAACAGTAAAAATCCCATTTTCATTGTTTAGGGCTTAAACAACTGGGTTTGAATCACTCTGTCATCCTCTATCCTTCATCATTAGGCAGCTGATGATGTGTCTGTGTGTTAGGGAGGAGGGATTTTTGTTTTTCCACGAGAGTACGGGTTGTGGAGTGAGTTCTGATTAGTTTCAAATGCCAGCATATTGGTTCAGTAATCTCTGAGTCATCAGCATTGATCAGCAGCTCTGTCAGTCGCCCACATTTGTATTTTGGCGCTGTAATAAGCACACATAGGGAGTCCACTGATTAAGCTGTTACTCATAAGCATGTAACCCTTTTTTCTGGTAATATAAGACGAACACGTAGTCAATATTATGCTGGAGTATTATGGGCTGTGGAAGTCTTTTAAAGTTAATACACATCAGGATGTTTTTCATGATGTAATTTGTATTTTCTTGGTGTTCTGTTAGATGATGGCAGCACCAGTGGGCTCAGAAAAGAGCAGCAGATGACAGATGATGGAAATTTAAGACGCCTCATGGGGAGGCCACTAAGGGATAGAAAAACAACAATTCTCTTATCTGTTCTGCTGTTTGCAGTACAATAACAGCCACCGCCAGACCTTGCGAGAGAGAACAGCATTGTAATATAATATTACCTGTTGCTAACGAGAAATTTCAATATAATATTGCAGACTGTATTTAAAAGCTGCACGTAGTCTCTTGGTCCGAAAAGTGAATCCAATGTGAATGTGCCTTAAACGTGCATTCTTTCTGAAGACCAGCAGGGAGTTCCTCTGTTTTTTTTTTTTTTTTAATTTGGATAGAAGTCTATGAAAACATTACCCCATTTCTCACTTGATTTATAATACCAATAAACCCCGTCTTAGTAACATTGTGTCTCAGTAACTAGTTTTAAGTATTATTTAATTTAGCATGATGTTTATTTTCTAGATCGTGGTCTTATTTAGAGGAAAATGGACAGGGTATACTTTAGGGTGTTGCTACCTTTTATTGACAAGTCGCTACCCAGTGGGTGTGCAGTGCCATCAGGTTTAAAACAAAAGAAAAGAAAAAAAAAAGGGCAGATTGCCAAACGAAGTGCAAAAAACAATGGATGACACTAGTGACTACGTCCATCTTTACATATACAGCACTCCACCAATGCCCTGTGCTTGTTGTCCCTTATTGTTCTTGTCTCTGAAGACAGTTCCTGATGAATCTGCCTCTGCATTCAGGGTCATGCTGCAGAATTTGAAACCCACTACGTGCATCACTGATGGTATTCTTGTTATGGATAAGAATCTAGACATCCAAAGTGCTGACATTTTTGTCACAGTACAGTACATATTTCCAGCTTAAAGCAAATGAGCTGGATAAGCAATCCTTTTGGAAATGCCACAGATCAATACAGCACCTCAGACACACAGAGTGACATTTTAATGAGCCTTACTGTTGGCTTCAGAGATCATAAGCCAGATTTTTCTCCGCTAACTGCTGTGTGCTCATGAACTCCCAGGGGAAATCTGAAAACACAGCAGTAGGTCGTTTAGCTTTTTAAACTTAGTTTTGGCCACATTAAAATGTTTTTAGGCTAGTTAAGTTTAAACTTTGCTGAAAAAACTTCTCGAAAGAATTATGGTAACACCACGACATCCGGTCCTGGCTGAAGTTATACAGTGGCTAATAGCTTTAAACCAATTTGTTGGTGAAGTATTGGATCAGCGCTAAGACACTTAAAGTCACTTAAAGCAACCTGTATGTCTGAGGAAAAAAATGACTCAGAGCAGCACACAGATTGTTGCAGCATTTTTGGCTTTAATATGAGCTGCTTCTTCTGTGAACAAGTCCTGACTAGACCTTTTTGCATGTTTTGTTTATTCGTTTACATTCCTCTTGCCTAATATAAACGCTTTGCCTTAAAGCAAACGCTAAGCCTGGCAGATTTTTATTAGTTTTACAGTGCCTTACTTTCTCAAAATGGCTTTTTAAAGGATGTGGCTTTCTTCAGAGGCTCCCACACCTTTCTGGGAATTAAATTGCGAGGTCATTAGATACTGGGAGTTGGATAACTTGAGAATATTGGGATAAAGAAGTGCTGAAAAAGCTGCAATGGTAGCAAAAGAACAGCAATATTAGATAGTTTTACACTTTAAACATCATCTCAGAACTGGTGGTGTTTAAAAAGACAGTCTTTGAAGGAGATTTCCTTTGGTGATGTGAGGCTTTTGTTGAAGTGCACCCAAGAGAAAGGGGAGGGATTTTGGACAGGCAAAATTGGAAACAATATGTAAATTTATATGCATCTCTCTTTTGTCAACATGCCTCACATGTTGTTTTTGTCTTTGAAAAACTGTGAGTGAGAGGCACATACTGTATCATCATCCCTCAGTCTCTCTCTTGAGTAGTAACTTCACTTTGGAGCAATGGTTCCTTTATTTTATTTTATTTTTTTCTTGGAGCAGTCATTTTCAACAGATTTTCATTTGATGCATCAATTGTAAATCTTTCAGACTGTAAACAAGTTAAAGAACTCACTCACTGGATACATTGTAGGAATAATTCTACCTAAAATTGTAATAAATCAAAGTTGAACTTCTACATGGATGAGAACCAGTGCTTGCTCTGTACCCACAGCTAGTGTCCTCGTAGCTCTCGGGTCCTAAACCAGATAAGTGTCACCGTGCATCGGGTTGAAAATCCATACTTATAGGAGTTATTTTAGTGACACTGGGCCCTTTGTTTCACTGTAATAACTATGCAGCTCTGACAAAAGAGCACTGTTTCAGCCAATATTAGCATGCAGATTCTCTGGTGTAGTGCTACACCATTTCTGTCAGAACAGTGTGTGTATTGTTTTGGAGGGAGGAATGCACTGGATGTCCTCTGCTGTGGGAGCTGGCCAGTTTAACGGATAGCTGTCAAAGTGGACGTTTCGGAACAACTGTATTTCCATTTCAGTGAAACTGACAACGGCCGAACGTGCGTTTTGTAGTGAAGTTGAAGTGAAAATGTACCATGATAGGGAGATGGGGTCTAATGCATTATGGTGGGTTGCCGTTCTCCAATTTAGTGTCTTTTTTTTTTTTTTTTTTTTTTTAGTTCTGT
>VUQI01028706.1:0-11837 GCA_015106735.1 Paratilapia polleni | reverse complement strand
TTGGGTTCTCTGCAGAGAGTTCATGCAGCTTCTTCGTAGGGAGTCTCTTTGATTTCTGTTGTTTGAGTTAGAATTTGGTAAGCGAGCCACAGGGCAGTACTTCACTACTGTTTGCACGGTGCCACAGTCTGCTAAGTCACTTTCAAAGTTAATGATGAGATTATGGTATAACTGATCAAAGAAGTATACGATGTACAGTGTATTAACATATAAAGATGTATACTAGAGTAAGAGCTTATTATCATCCCAGGTTTGGGAATATATATGTGTCTGCATTCCATTAAGAAAGAACAGGCATATCTGGCAGGCGAGCGATTATGAAGCATCTGAGCTTGCATTGCTTTCTAATTATTTTGTACTGCAGTGTTGTCCAGATGATCCCTTTCTGAACATTAGAACATTTTAAACAGTATTCCTGTCAGGCTCACTGTGTTCAAAATCTGGTTAAAAAGCACACAGTTTACCACAGCATTGAAAATTTGCTTGTCCTGACAATACAACTTCAATAACCTGAGCCCAAAACAGAAAGCCTTTTGTAGTTCTTTCCGAAAGAAGAAATGGAATTATTCCTGAAGTTCCATCATGAGTCACATCTACTCGCTGTGACAGCTGTCTGAAAACACAGTAATGGTTTTGAAAGGAAACATATGGTATAATGAGCTTATTCCTGTGGACAAAAATACTCTCTCTGATAATATGCCTCTTTTTTTCCTTTTGTAAAGCTCTTCTAACCCTGCAGAGTGCTAATCAGAGCGCTTCAACATAGTAATTGCAGAGAAATCACTGAAAAGCATGAAAATATGCATTTTTCCCTAGGCCTTATTCCAATTATGAAACGGTGTTCAGTGTAAGTTTCAGGGTAAAATGGACTTTTATATACATGTCATAAATCTGCCTGTTCAACTGATCAGATATTGTTTTGCTTTCGAAATAATCAGGGAACGTGTTAACAGAACAAATTATGACGCATTCACGTAATGTCAGCATCTAATTAGCTCCTGTATTTGTTTGATTTCTCTCATTCTTGTCTCTTGTTCCTCATATTGATGACAAGCTCACAAAGGAAAAATTCCAAATATATATTTATGTATTCACCAAGGATTTGCCTTCAAATGACGAGCGCTCAGATCTCAAGTCAATGACAGGTTTGTCTCACCTCCGTTGCCTCTAGCAAAACAAGCAAAAAAAAAAAAAGCAAACCCTGCACAAATTTTTGGCTGCAAACACTTATTTTTCCAGAAAGAATTAATCAGGAAGACAGATATTTTTCAGCTCAGTATCTTATCTAGCCTGCCTGTCTATGTGCATGGATTCTCCAGAGACATTCCTAATGTACACTTTGACTTGTAGGCTGCAGTATTAGTAGGACAGATTGTCTAAGTGTTTCTTGTTGGATTGTGAATGTGCATGCTTATTTCAGTAGAGTTGAATTGTTTTCATACTGGCAGGTGTGGAGCCATTTACACACTGATCCTTCGTGCTTATTAATGTCCTTCCTGTCTGATTGATTTACATATTTTTCAATCTAAACCCGAGTATGGGCTTTGAGAAGATAAAAAGACCGTACCCAAGAGATTCTGAAGTTGTGGGAAGATGCCAAAAAAGATCTCGGGACACAATACAGCTGCAGTTAATCTGCATTTGAATGCCAACGGGTTTTTGATTATTTCAGACAGGGATAATGATTTGCTAATTGGAGGGGAAATTAAGTTTGCATGAGCATTAACCATTCAAGCAGAAATGAAGACTCATAAAGACCTGGGAATATTTTTGAAGTCTTAATTTTCCTCTTAATTTGTTGAATGGCATGCAGAATGAGTCACATTGTAGTGCAGGAGTGATGACTGTATACGGGTCTTTTTGCAGGACAGCTCACAGTTGGAACCAAAAGTTTTGTGTACTCTTAACACCAGTGTCTTGGGATGGGGGAGAGGGGCTCCGCCACCCCCTCGCTCATCACTTTGCTCACCTCAGGTTCTCGTGTCTTTGACCCACTCTGACAGTTTATTTGAACCAGCAGAGGCTCAGCAATGATCTGCTGCTGTGTAATGCCTTTGTAACTGTATCTGCTGTGACCGGTGACCTGTTCCTAACCTGATCCTGTTCTAAGCTTTTTGGATATTTGCTTGATTAAAACTCTTTAACAACACCCTCAGCGCTCTTGTTGTTTTTGTTTTAATTGTTTGTCTCTCCTTCTTGTTCTTCTCCTAAGTACAATAAATTCTATTAACTGCTCTAACAACTGGTAACTTGCAACTTTTATTTACTCCAGATCAGAGCTGGTGTTTCAAGGTAAAGAAAACGTGTTGAAAACTCTACTTATGCCTTAAAGTTGCTGACTTTAAAGGCTGAGCCTGCAGACAAAGTACTATATTCTACATTTCAGTCAATCACATAAGCATGAGTTATCAGTGGAGGTTTAATGGAAAGCTGAGCTACTGTTTATTTCCACTTTGAACTAAATAACGGATGACTGGCTTGGATTGTTTGTATGACCCTGAAGATGAAATGGCCTGAAAAGATAACACGACATGACAGAATTCGGTGACTACCAAAAGCTGAGTGAAAAGACGAGTTTATATTCATCCCTTCGTAAGACCAAGAAACAATTCAGCCACTGTGGCACAATAAATTACTGCAGAGTGAAAACAAACACTGTCTAGAATATTGGACAGCTTTGCATTCTAATGTTATTTACAAGCCAAACTGCAAATGATGGAGCTGCAGAATTAAAAGTCAGTTTGCTTTATCAGTCTCACTTGAAAGAAAAGGCCTAACTTTGTGTATAAAGCCTCTGAGTGCAAGAAAATAAAAAAATACTCAGCCCTTTCCTCTGTGGGTTTCGACTACGCGCCCCTTAGCAAATACTATGACTGCAATAATGCTAATGGAAATGTGTGAAAAATTATCTAGTGGGAGGAAGGGCTGGTTCCATTTTAAAAACAAACAAAACAGATCATCTCATGCATCGCTATTAATTAGTATTACTGACAAATGATATGATTAATGACTACTTCATATAAGTAACTTTGGCATTAATAAAGTGCTCTTAACCTGGTCACCTCCCACCCTCCCCCTTCAGCAAAATCTTACCACACAGTATAATATAGTAGGTTATAGCCTTAAATAAGGTAAATTGTTACCAATACTTGTAACTATTGAAAATAATTAAGATAAACTTTCCTTTTTCTGGTCAGCAGTGAGCTGCTGCATACATGTAGGTGGCGGTAACAACCAGACGTCTGAAAGCTTTTTAAAAGTACAAATTGTACTTTTAAAAAAGATATTTTGTTTAAAACATTCAAAATAACCGCACAATAACAGAATGGGAGGACATAAATATGCAAAAGGCATGTCCAACCTCTACTAAAGTTAGTATGCTAACCAGTTAACACCGGCCATATCCTTGTGTAATTTGTCTCAGTTTAATATGTGAGAAAGAAAAGAGCATATTTTCCTTTTGTCAGTCCTGTTAAAGGTAGCATAGCCAATAATAAAAACGGTAAACGCAACAATGATTGAAGCTGCTGAAAAGTGACCAATTTAGGGAAGGATTGAGCTAGGTTTGCAGCAGCAGCAGGTTAATGCTAGTTTATAAGCTAACATCGATCTGCTGCCGCTGCCGGTCTAAGTTCAATAAAAGTGGTAAGAAGAGGGAGCCAAAACTGTAAAGTTGAAGACTGGAGAGGAAACGAGAGAAAGGAGCTAAAGTTTGAATTTGAATTTAGAGAATGTTAGTTCAGCTTAGCAAAACTGAAAATTAAAGTAAACAGTTAGCCTAACTCTCAAATGAACATGTTTTACACATAGTAAAACTATCTTTTATACTGTCTAGGTTTTATAATCCTTGTGCTAAGCTAAGCTAATAGCCTCCTGGTTATACCTCCATGTTTAGCATAAATGAGTTTTCCTGAGACTCTCAACAATAAAACGTGAGTATATTTATCAAAATGTCAAACCATTTCATATAAAAATATATAGCTCAGTGCAGGTGCTGTCTCATTTAATAAACAGAAATAATAGAAAAAGAACTGCATAATTAGCGTGAGCAGTGACTGGCTGAATGCTTAAATAACTCAAATCTCAGGAAACCGCAGACATTTAACTGAAAGCAGCACACTCCATAAACTCTCACACCTACCTGAACCCCGTTTTCTTCAGACATTAAACAGGTATCAATGATTGCAACCTCCCCCTTTTCAAGACTCTAATTTAGTTTAAGAAGTAGTTCCAGAAGTTGAACAGCACCACTGCAGAAACCTATTTTTAATGCCTCGGTGTCATTGCTCAAGAGCTGAATGGCTCCATTATCATTTACAGCAGGCGAGGAGCTAATGGAAAACTTTTTTTTTTCCCCCTCTCAAAAGTATACTAATATTCACTTGAAATGTAGATGAAGCTGTCTATCCTCACATGAGCAGTTACAGAAGTTATGGCATCATTTTGCTTTTTTCCCCCCAAAAAATAAAGAATAAACAAAGAAGAATATAGCAAAACAGAGAAAACAAAGACAGCAGAGACTCACTAACATCAAAGGGACAACTGGCAGAAACTATGATGTACCAGAACAGTTCCTTCAAAATTTTCTTATCTCCCAATTTTTCTCTCATATCTTTTCTTTTTCCTTTCTACTCCCAGTCACTGAGGTCGCTCTGTTTCCTCAACTTCTTTTCACTTACGCCTCCATTTTCTGGTACAGAAGTGTGGAAAGACGCATGTAGAAACACACAGAGAGACACACTTATGCATTAAGGGGTCAGCACTGAAGCAGCAGGGAGCTGGAATACACATGCAGACATCACTGAGGAAACAGAAGAAGAAACAGGGCATGCATGTATTTCTCTTTTTTTTGTATATAGATATATTTTTTTCTAATTTTTCATTGGCCCATTTTTTCCCAAAACCCATTAAAGTTAGAGTGGGTGACACCGGATGGCTCTCACATTGTGTAATGGCGGTGGCAGTAAAGTTTCCCCCTTTCGGTTACCTTAAGGTTCTTTGATGTGAGGTAATGGATGTGAATCCTCCTCTGCCATACACACACACACATACACATACACAGGCATTTTCCTGTTGCATTAGTAGGGTCACTGAAAGTGATGAATGAGGTAACATTAGCACACAGCGACTAGGTGGAAATTAGTTTTGTTTCTTTTCTTTCTCCAGTTGCCTCTTCTTGACGCCGTTTGGTATTAGTTTTATACATTTCAGCCCACCTTTTGGTGTCCCTGTGCTGTTTACATCAGTTAAATGTTTTAAGTGCACCAGAGTTTTCACTCAGTCATAGAAGTCACCTCGACGTACCCTTTGTAAACCATGACTTCAAAGCAATTAGCTTTGAAGTCATTATTTCTACTTTGGGATGATAATTAGTCTTTATTATTGAGATCAACCCACTGACAGGAAAACACAGACAACTCCAACCTCGTTTGTACCATTTTCATTTGTTTTTAATAACTCGCGGCCAAAGGTTTTGCCCCTGAAGGTTATCAGGTGGGTGTTGTCTGCAATGTGATTTTGTTAGGAATTTTGCAGATTGACTGTAATATGTGTGTTCAAAGTTGCTGTATATCATCAGCCACTTCTCAATACAGCATGGCTTTCAAGAGTGAAGGCGTTCTCACCTTAATGCAGTGTAGCACTAAATGTGCAGAGTTAGGCAATATGAAACACTCAATATGGCTTAAAAATTCAATTGAAACTACATTAGTCATGTTTCAGGTAAGTAATGCCATATATGCCATAATACTGATTCGTGAGATCCCAACCACGCTTACATTTATTTTTAAAGATACTGTGTAAAGATCAGTGAAACCATATTACTGTTGTGCTTCCTTCCCTTTTCTTTCCAGGGCTCTTTCCGAGGCGCTCTCTCCCCAGGCCCTCAGAAAGCCTCTGCAACTTCCCCACGTAAGCGCGGGGCAGAGAACGCTGTGGTCCATTTCTTCCGCACGATTGTGAGTAATCCTTTAAATGAACTATACCTTTGAAACACTCACATCCTCTCACGTCAGACATTTCAAATTGAGTCAGCCATTTTTATTTATTTATTTATTTATTTTTTGCCAGCGTGGGCTTTTCTTCCACTGTTCTTCCATGTTTGTGTCCATACTCTGCTATTACTTCCTTTGATCTTTCACTAAAAGCCTTTTTTTTCCCCCACCTGCAAGCGTCACGAAGAATGAGTCAAATAATGTTAAGTCTCTTCCGTGATTTGGATGCCCCACAGCTGTTCACACTGAAAATGTCACGAGAAAGCGACTTTGATTTAGTCACTTGGATGGCACAGAAAACAAATCAAAACGAAGATATGTTCTTACTCACAGCTTCGCTACTGTCTGTGTCTTTGTTCAGCAGACAGCACGGCGAAGCCATTTAAGCGGTAATTGCTCTTCATATAATTTCTTGCAAATGACTGTCCTTGTTGGACTTATCAAACAGTGCCAGCTGCTGGTTGGTGGATCATATTGTGCATTTAGCACCATGTGACACAAATTACCAATTTTTATTGGCTGTTCACCCTTTTATCAAAATTTGACATCACTTCCAAATCACATCCTTTGACGCTCTAAAGTTACAAGATGTTTCATTTAATTGGATCGGCCTCACGGGGTGAGGTAGTTTTTAATTTGCTCGCCATTCATACATGATGAACGATTCATTCAGTGGGAACAGGCCGTAATTCTGTCGAAACCTTCTTACCTTCTGTTATTAACTCTTCTCCAGGTGTCCCCTGCCCCTCCCAAGTCTAGGGTGAGTCTGCTTTACATTGTTAAAAAGGATTCTATATTTATAATATATGATTCTTAATGAGAGTTGGGATAGGCTGCAGACCCTAAGGGGGACAAGCAGTTAAGAAGACTGAGGCATGGCACAGTCGAGTTCAGGAGAGACTACCAGTGTATCTCAAAGTCGAAAAACGTTATCTAAAAATGTCTTTACATGTCTTTAATGCTTTTCTCACAGTGTTCCAGTAGAATCAGTTTTAGGTAGTAAAGTGCAGCTCGTTGAGCACCAGTTGAAACACAGTAAATACAAATGAGATGAGCAGATTTGCAAAGGATTGTGTACAGACGTACAGTATTATGCTTTATGGTGTGAGTCTTGCTGCTAAATGTCACGAAATTTCTGCTCTTTTCAATGTGAGCATCTGCCTTGCTCCTCTCTCCTCCACCTCCCTTTGCTCCTCCTCTGCACCTGCCTTCCCCCTGTGACCCCGTGACTCCCCCCTCCCTCTGGATGGACTCTCCTACCTGCCTCCTCTCCTTCCCATCCCGCCTTTGCGCTGAGTAAGACACTTTTTTTTTTCTATTTATCTCCTCTTCCTCCTATCTCTTGTCTATGTCTCTTGCTTCTCTGCACATCCAGTGGAGAGGACTAGCAGCCAAGATAGGCCTGGTAGGTGGTTTTAAAAAGAACATGGAGGTATCATGTCTAATTAAACTTGAAGGAAAGTGAGTTCATCCTCTCAAACTGCCTTCAGCATGATGCCTGTGGCTCTCTTTCCATTTACTCTCCATCATCCACTTAAGGCTTCATAATCTGTCCATACATCGGTGATAATGCCCTCATTTCCTTCCTTGACTTAAGTCCATTTTCAAAGTATATCAGTTCCATTTGGTGACTTTGCAGCCTGACTTATCCATATCTTGTGCGCATATCGTGTGTTCATGATAACACAGGCCTTATATTCCTCTTCATCAGCCTTTTTCATTTCAAAAATGACTTTGAGGATGGCTGAAGTGAGGCTGCCTTCTGCTTCATTTGACAAGCACTTAATTTAATGTCCCCATCATGTGTGTGAGGCAGCAGAAGTGTGGCTGTGGTAAAAATGAAAAAGGAGACTTGCTAAGGGACTGTACAAAAATTACTGGCAAGGGAGGCAGGGAAGCAGGTTGTTTATTACCATGTATTTAAATTATATTTAAATTGCTATTTATTATACAACTACAGTCACAGGCCCCTTTATTAGGTACACCTGTTCAACTGCTCATTAACGCAAATATCTAATTAGACAATCACATGGTAGCAACTCAATGCATTTAGGCATGTAGACATGGACTAGATGACCTGCTGAAGTTCAAACTGAGCATCAGAATGAGGAAGAAAGGTGATTTAAGTGCCTTTTAGTGTGGCGTGGTTGTTGTCGCCAGACAGGTTGGTCTGAGTATTTCAGAAACTGCTGATCTGCTGGGATTTTCTCACACAACCATCTCTAGGGTTTACAGAGAATGATCCAAAAAAGAGAAAATATCCAGTGAGCGTCAGTTTTCTGCGTGAAAATTCCTTGTTGATGCCAGAGAACACGTCAAACCTTGAAGCAGATGGGCTACAGCAGCAGAAGACCACACCGGATGCCACTCCTGTCAGCTAAGAACAGGAAACTGAGGCTACAATAGGCATGGGCTCACCAAAATGAGACCATAGAAGATTAGAAAAATGTTGTGGTCTGCTGCGACATTCGGATGGTAGGGTCAGAATTTGGCATAAACAACATCCTGCCTTCTATCAATGGTTCAGGCTGGTAGTGGTGGTTCAGTGGTGTGGGGAATATTTTCTCGGCAGGCTTTGGGCACCTTAGTACCAAATGAGCATCGTTTAAATGCCACAGTTTACCTGAGTATTGGTAGCAAGGTGTACCTAATAAAGTATTTACATACATCAAAAAGCCTTTTTATAGCATGTAAAGTGCCATAAGGGTGCTACACAAATAAACACAATGGAGTGAAAGTATTTTGACATGTTGTGAGGGGGGCCTCATTTTTAAATCTCAGCCACTCCCGTAATTATTACACAGTCCCTAAGTGCTTGTCTCCAAGAATCAGTCCTAAAAATGTTGCATTGAGTAAATAAATGTTTGCACCTATTCGAAAGGAATCGGCTTCATCCAAGTGTCATTTTGAAATATTACCAAACTGAAACACTTAGTGAGCTCAAATGAACAAATACGAAGCTTCAGAAGCTGATTAACACTTGGTTTTGCATTTGCTGTCACGTTTTTAATGTCAGCATCTATGATTATATGCCTGTACCATATGACTGACTTGTGTGTGGGTTCAGAAAGTTTTGCAGTGAATATCCCTCTTCTGTTTATCAAACAGGCGAATTTTCATTCAAACAATCAACAAAAAACAAAAATGGATTTGCTGCTTTGTAGCCTTGTAACCGATGCATAATTCAAATGCTTGGATGAAAACCTCACCAAAAGACAGTTGGATTACACCATAATCAATACACATTTTCCAGTACTTGAGTTTTTTGTTTTTTGGTTTGTTTTTCTTTGTGGAAGGCACACTGATCCATCACTCCAGGGCACACCCTGGAGAAGAAAGTCATCCTTTGTAACTCTGAACTTATCATCGCCATATACTGAGCTGAAAATTATTCCAGGGCTCTCTGTAGAAAGGTCAGGCTCTTAATCCACTGATGGACTCCTTTAACACACTTGAATTCTTCTCTCCCTCTGCCAGGGCCACCAGAAGTCACAGTCTGCTAAAGCCAAGAAGGCCAGTGCAGGGGACGGCAAAGGCACCCTGACTAGGATCTTCAAAATGGTAAAAGTATTTTCACAGTGGTTGCTCTACACTTAGTTCCTTTGCTAGAAATGTACAGAAAATTGAATTCTTTTCTCTAATCACGTCCTTGTCCTTGTTTTCTTTTGTGCCTCAGTGATAATATCAGCAGCAGAGTGAGTAACTGATACTTGATGGAGGGATACTTGAGTTCGTCTCACTGCTCATTTGTTCAACATCGATATGCTTAGAAGGCATTGTAATGTCATTACTAAAGCAGACAGCAGCAGAATAATAAGAGGCTTTTAGACACAAATATTGTTCATCATGCTACAAGCTTTATGGCAGCACTGATATAATCATGCTGAAGAAGATGATAGATCCATTTTTGAGAGGGGTCGACCAGGGCTATGGCTAACATACTGTACCTGCTTCACAGGCAAGAAATGGCTGCTTAAAATGTAACCCTTTTTATGCTGCATCAGAATAAGGTTGGCATTAATCACGTGCCAAGCACGACAAACGTTGAAAATTTCAGGAAATTCAGTCTGTATAAGCTTTGCCATCTTTTCATATATTCACCAGTACTTGCTTCAGACTGCTGCATCCACAGCTGCTTGACTTTTCACTTTACAGCTCCTAATAATCCGATTTGTTTTGGTGTGTCTTGAAAAGGAGTGTCAGTCTTCATGCTCTGCTAGTTATTTCCTGTCAGGATTTAATGAGCCAGCTACTCTGACTGTACCTTAGATTGTTATTTAGTGTAGCAATTACTGAAAGTGGAGAGATAGCCAAATTTCCCCTGGGCTGCGTCCTCATCTGTAGTGCCAAATTGTTGTCAGTGAGCTACAAGAGAGTAAACAGCTCAGGAGGTGATGGACTCCTGGGACGCTCCATTTGAATCTTCCTGATAAGGCTGATTATTGTTGACTCAGTGCTATCACGCCATCACTTCTATTTCTTCCACACATAAATGCCAGCACGGCCCAAATGGAAGTAAGATGGAGTCATATTCGTTTTTTCAGTAAAAGTTTCACAGTTTCTCTCTGTTCATTTTCTGCTCACAATTTCAGATTTGAATCTAAGCACAGTCTCTCTCTTTCAGGACAGATATTGAGTTTCATGTGAAATGGCTCGGGCAGAAGCTCAGTCTGCAGCCCCCGTTTTATGAATAAAAAGCCTTGTACAATACGGATTATCTCCTCCTGCAATCCATAAAGATTTGTCTCATTTGAATAATCTTTATGCCTTCCACTCTGCCTGTTTTTTCAACTGTATGAATAAGTGAGACAGGAAAAGAATTCAATAAAAATCTCTGAGATGTGAGAAGTGCTCTGAGATTTAAAAAAAAAAAACAGCATGTCTGATCTGGAGCCTTTTAGGGATGAAAATAAATGGATAACTGAATATTTTTTGCCCTGAAGATGACAAAGAAAACATATTTGCAGGGATTTGCAACTTAACACACGTTAACAATGTTTCCTCTGTACTGGTACTGACACTTTGTGTCGTAATTTTGAAACTCAAAACTGTCACTTAAATCTTCATTTTTCCCTAGTATCACAAGTTTTGCCTTATTCCACAACTTTGCCTCAATATACTGTAATTTTGACTGATAATTTCTCATAATTGTAAATCTTATTTATTTTTTATTTTTTGTAAAATTTAAATTTTTTTCAATTATTAGATTTAATATCTTGTATTTTTGGCATACTTGCCCCAACATTTGACTCACTTTCTCATAATGTTGTCTTTCGTTGTCTAAATAATTTTTCTAGAAACTCAGAATGTGCTTTTTATCAAGCATCGCTTACATTTCACTAAGTGTTTCAAAGATTTGACACATCTTTTGATGTCTGGCTTTATTTATATAACTATCTCATCACATTTTTTGAATTCACTGTATCATACATTTGATTTAAAACCTCTTTTTTCCAGTTTTGTCATAATTAGGACTAAAACTATTATTATTATTATTATATTAACATGTAATCCCATAATTGTTGCTTACTATATCATAATTTTGGCAAAAAAAAAACAAAACAACAACTTGCTTTTCTTATAATTTTTCACCCTGAATAAAAGTTAAAAAAAAAAATAGTCATTTACTTGATTTTGTTAAATTTTCCCAATCCAATCCAATTTTACTAGTTTACTTTTGACTTTTCTCATAATCTTAACCTCATATCATTTTCTTGTACTTAATCATAAATTTTAAATATTCTGTTGTAATTTTGCTTACTATCTTACTTACAAGAGAATCAATTTTAGAAAAAAAAAAAAAAAGAAGTTAAAATGTTTTTTTTTTTTTTGTCTTTGTTTTCT
>VUQI01028705.1:14912-34074 GCA_015106735.1 Paratilapia polleni | reverse complement strand
ACCTGGCATATCTCGGCATGGTGTGCAGTGTGTCCTTAAAAAATCTGAGGAAACTGGACAAGTGGAGGACAAAAGAAGAAGTGACAAGCCTAAAAAACTATCTGGAGCAGATGACTGAAAGTCATGTCTTTAAGAAATAGGAAAAAATCCAGCAAAGACCTGCACAGGACCTGAGACATACATCTGGCCCTTCAGTTGATCCATCTACTGTTCACTGAAGCCTCATCAGAAATGGTCTCAGGGGAAGGGTGGCTGTCAAGAAACTATTCTTAAGGAAGGGTAAAAGGCTGAGGTATCCCAAATTACACAAGAACTGGACTGAAAATCAGTGGCAATGGGTCTTAAGGAGTGATGAATCCAAATTTTAAATTTTTTGTTCAAATCGTCAGCAATTCAGTGGGTTCAGAAAGTATTCAGACCCTCTTCACTTTTTTCAATTTTGTTATGTTGCAGCCTGATGCTACAATCGTTTAAATTCATTTTTTTCTCATTAATCAACACTCAGTACCCCAGAATGACAAATTGAAAACAGAATTTTAGGATTTTTTGTAAATTTATTAAAAAAGAAAAAACGGAATTATGACATTTACATAAGTATTCAGACCCTTTACTTAGTACTTAGTTGAAGCACCTTTGGCAGCAGTTACAGCCTTGAGTCTTTTGGATTATGATGCAACAAGCTTTGCACACCTGGATTGGGGGATTTTCTGCCATTCTTCTTTGCAAATCCTCTCAAGCTCAGTCAGGTTGGATGGGGAGTGTAGGTGGACAGTCATTTTCAGGTCTCTACAGAGATGTTTGATAGGGTTCAAGTGAGGGCCCCCACAGCATGATGCTGCCACCACCATGCTTCACTGTTGGGATGGTATTGGGTAGGTGATGAGTGGTGCCTGGTGTCCTCCAGACATAATGTTTAGAATTGAGACCAAACAGTTCAATCTTGGTTTAATCAGACCAGAGAATCTGGTTCCTCACAGTCTGAGGATCCTTCAGGTGCTTTTTTGCAAACTCCAAGTTTGCTTCCGTCAGCAACGATCAAGAGAAATAGGAGGCCCCTGAGCTAAAGTTCAAGTGTTTTAGCATAAGGTCTGAATACTTATATAAATGTGATATTTCAGTTTTTTTCTTTTTAATAAATTTACAAAAAATCCTAAAATTCTGTTTTCAGTTTGTCATTATGGGGTGCTGAGTTTAGATTAATGAGAAAAAAAAAGAACTTAAACGATTGTAGCATCAGGCTGCAACATAACAAAACTGATACTTTTTGAACCCACTATCTATCTACCTATCTATATATATATATGTTGCACAGCTGACGTTTAAGCGATCTTATGTAAAGTGTGTGTTTGTATTTGCAGTGTGCTCAGAGCAGACTGAGACACTATCACTGCACTTGTCCCACAGTCACTCTATAATGCAAGGTGGTCCTGCTGAACATCCTCCATCCATCACCTTAATAGTGTAAGATCCCCAATATTTATGCAGGGATTAAAGCATTTTAATATGCTAACAGTTAAGAAGACTGATTATGATGAAGCGTGTTAATATCTCCATGAATTACCCAGAGTGAGGAAAAGCCAGGACACTTAATGGATGACAGAAATGTGCATGTTGATTTGTATTCATAAATAAATTCACGGAAGACAGAGAAAAAGTTCAGATTATTATATGCTTCATTTTGCAGAGTGTAATGCTTCTAATCATATTCTGAGTTGTCTTTGTTCTGCACTTTCATAGCTAAAATGCACAGATGAGTTTGCATGTGTCTGTTTGTGTGTGTGCATGCAGCCAAAGCAGCATTCCCAGCCTTTCCCCACCTCCCCTCCTCACTCCAGAGCCTCTTAATAAAGCATCAGTTAAAAAGTGAATGGATCAATTAGGCAATTTATCCAGCTAATCTTTGGCAGGGCCCACCTTTTTGATGCCGCCAACAAAGCGACTGAAAACATTGTTAATGCATCCAAAAAATAAAAGGGTTTGCTTCTGCCTCTCGCTCCCAAATGATTTGGAATAATTTGCTTCTCATTCAGGAGATGGAAGGCAGCCGGGGCTCTCCATCACTGGCAGTCGGCATGAAAGCACTTCGCCACCAACTTTCCCCCAATATCTCCTCACTGGAATCAGCTAAATGGCTATTAGGCCAGCACCTCCTGCCAACACACTCTCCATAATCACAAGGAAGAAGAGGTGCTAGTTTGGATGGGGTCTTAGTGTGACAGCTGTGTGTATTTGGTTTGGCAACTGCGTTTGTGCGTTTGTATGTGTGTGTGTGTCTGTGTGTGTGTGTGTGTCTGTGTGTACAGTCCATTAGGATGTAATATGAGGGGTCTTTAGGGAGGTGTGCCATACAAGCTTCAAAATGTAAAATAAAGAGGAAAATGTGGAATATTTGTATTTTTCTCTTCTATCTTTGCATACATTCACACTGATCTGACTGCAGTGGCATCTTATAGAGGAAAGAGCAACACTTCAAACCACTGATGGTGTTCCATAAGGTAAATACTGTATATGAGCTATGCAAGAGATTCATGTAATAACAGCTTGTGTGTGTGATGTCCATGGACTGTATATAAAAGATACTGTAATGGCCACCGTAATGTCACCCACTGGTTTCTGGTCTCTGCCATTTGAAGTCTCAACATTAGCAATTTGGCATTAGTTGTGCTGTTGGTTTTTGGTACAAAAAGTGGCCTCATATAGACCAGAGAGTGGAGTGCTAAGTTAGCGAGCTTAATTATCAAGGAATGCAACACACAAACAGATAAAATTAAAGAATTGAACTCACTAAAACTGAAGCACAAACATCTTGGATGAGCAGTACCACACAGCAAGGCATATTATTTTTCAGATAATGCCATTACAATTGTTCCAAAAGGCATAGTCGAGGTGTCCAGTTCAGTCACTATTCAGAGTGATTCATTTTTTGAAGCCAACCTCAAATGGTCAGTCCAGAAAAAGCAGCTGTAGTTTAACCCTCGTGCATGTACAAGTGGCTCTGGGCAGAAAAGCAAATATATATCACATGTGGAAATTACTTCACATTTCACACATGCAAAACATGTATTCCCATATATCAAATTTGATAAGATAGGATACAAAATACTTTATGTATGTAATAATAATAATAATAATAATAATTCCTAATGCTTGCATGATATGATAGGACAAAATATTTTTACTTATTTCACATTTAAATTGTATGTAATGAAGCTTATGCGTAAGTTCAATAAGGAAGATCTGTAATCACTCATCTGTCGGCTTCTTGGGTGTCTGGCTGCCAGTCCGGTTCATACATCACTTCCTCTTTCCCACGCTGTCAAACTCAGTACTGACATCATTGCTCTCATCCAATCATGTTCTTGCCCGCCTTCAGCAAGCCAATCAGCCCCCAACCTGGGTGCTTTAAATAACAATTTCAAAAATAAAATCGTTACACATGCAATAAATTCACATATTTTAGTATCTTCACCTCAACCCTGAGTCTGTGAAAGGTTGACATTTAGCCAGCAACTGTCTTAGGCTAAAGATGAAAACCAAAAGCCAAACTAGAAGTGTTTTAAACTGCAGTATGAAACTTGAATGATAGTTCTGATTTATTTAACCAATGCATGTTGTAGGTCAGGTTAATTTTGCATTCTCCACCTCCATTCTGGAGAATTAGATAAGTGTGTGTTGCACAAAAAAAAAGAAAGAAAGTGTACACCAGGAGCTCCATGAAGCTTTAAAAATAGGTATTTTATTTATCACCAATTCACAACAACAGTCATCTAATTTCACTTTACTAAAGACCCCACAATATTAGATTGAGAACCCCGACGATCAGCTGATCCCTTATGAGCAAGCAACTGGTGATGCCATTTATGAACTTCCTTCTAACAGGAAGAGACCTCCAGCAATACCAGACTGAAAAGTTAAAAGTAGAGTGTGTTGGTGATTGAAAGATCTTAGCCGTTGTTGTGGAGGCATTACTTCAATCTATTGAGTCTGTAACATAGTAATGGCATGATAACAATCCATTTCTCTGTAATGTATGAGCTTTCATTTCTAAGCAATTCCTCTTTTCTTGTTTTTATTACTGGGGACAAATACATGTATTTTAAACATTAGTGGGTGGTGGCAGGAGCATATAAATCTAGACATCTAACCTTTTGGGTCTTACGTTGTATTTACTGTGGTCTTAAAAGGGTCTTTAAAAACTGATTTTGATTTCATAAAACATGCAGGAGTTTTTAAAGGCAGGTAAACTGCCTCTGTGCACTACTCCTACTACATTTAATGTCCAACCCCAAGAAGACAGAATCTATATGTTAATAGTGATTATCTTATGAGTCATGAGCTGTTTTGTGTGCAAGTGGCTGGTTGGATGGTGAGCACTGAGCTGCCAGAAGACACTTAACAAGCTGGCAGTAAAAATGGAAGGAGCCTGTTGAGCATGTGGGCAAACATAAAAAAACTCTGCATTCAAAGTTAATTTTTCCAGACATGATTATTAAAACCCTGTGCCAGTGTGTGTGAGTGTGTGAGTACCTTTGTGTCCGTGTGTGCCGATATGTGGGCCTGGACAGGCCGCTGTGAGAGCTCCCATGTGACGACATACAGTGTGTATATTAGCCTGAGTCCTTATGGCTGAGTGTGTGCAGGGATAAGAGTGTGTGTGATAAAAGTGTGCTTTCTTCAATGTGGTTAATTGTGGCCTCTTGTTAGCACCAGCCATTTTGTCACTTCCTTGCCATTTCAAAGCAGATGTAGAGGTGGGGTGGAGGGGGTGGGTTGGGGCGTTGGTGTGGGTAGACAGAGCCAGATCAGCGCTTTCCAGACAACATGTTCCTCTTTATTCACAATGAGGTTTGGCTGTCTGCAGGGCTACATGCTTTGGCAACAGCAGCAGCACTGATGGCCTACAGCAAGGAGGAATATGTTTCCTGCCTCCTTGGCACTGCAAACATGCACACAGCCACCAGGTGGGTACTGTATGTGTGTGTATGTTTTCTGGTAATAAACCATAACCCTGTTATAAGTGCAACCAAAAGCAGAGCGAAATTTAATTTAAATTGTTAGCCAAAATGTGTTACGTGTTCTATAAATGACACCCATGTGGTTGAGGGTAGTGTAAAATGTTAAGACTGTTGCACGATAAACCCTGATGGTCTAAGGTTTAACCCTGAGAGGTCTAAGCCATCATTGATGAATAACCCTAAACCTAAACCCTAGACACTCTGCTGTCAGTAATTTTCAGCTTTTGAAAATTGTTGTATTTTGTTCCAGCAACTTATTACACATTTCATTGTGACCTTAATGAGGTGGCTGTGGCTCAGGAGGAAGAGCAATTCATCTACTAATCGGAAGGTCAGTGGTTCAATCCCTGGCTCCCCTAGTCTGCATGCCGAAGTATCCTTGGGCAAGATACTGAACCCCACGTTGCCCCCGATGCATTCATCGGAGTGTGAGTGTGTGTGAATGTTAGTAAGCACTTAAATATAGATAAAAGTGCTGTATGAATGTATGTGTGACTGGGTGAATGTGGCATGTAGTTAAAGCGCTTTGAGTACACAGAAACTGAGTAGAAAAGCGCTATATAAGTACCAGTCCATTTACCATTTAACTTCTAGGAGTAATTACGGTGGGAGAAAACAAGGGAGCCAGCCTGATATATAGCTACAAATACTTCTTTTGCACCAAATTCATGGCTATTAAGATCTGTGGGCTGCATCTGCACATAAAAACCCTTGTTAGGCAGGGTTAGAAGTTTACATTAGAAAGATCTTTACAAATCATATCCAATTTAGCGTACGCACTTGCCAAAACAAACGTGCCATGGTGCGGTGGTTAGCACTGTCACCTCACAGCAAGAAGGTCCTAGGTTTGAATCCAAGCTGGGGCCTTTCTGTGTGGACTTTGCATGTTCTCTGTGTAAACTTTGCATGTTCTCCCTGTGTCTGTGTGGGTTCTCTCCAGGTACTCCAGTTTCCTCCCACAGTCCAAAGACTCGCATGGGGTTAGGTTAATTGGTGATTCTAAATTGGCTGTAGTTGCAAATATAAGTGTGAATGGTTGTTTGTCTCTATGTGTTAGCCCTGCAACAGACTGGCAACCTGTCCAAGGTGTACCCTGCCTCTCGTCCTAAGATAGCTGGGATAAGCTCTAGCCCCCCGCGACCCTGAATTGGATAAGCTGAAGAAAATGTCTGGATGAATGGATACAGTTAGCTCCATTATTTGTTGGCCAAAGACACAATTTTTGTAGTTTTGCCTGTGAACAGCACCACAGTGGATATTTAATCAAACAATCAACATGTGATTGAAGTGCAGACTTTCAGCTCCAACTCAGTGTTTTTTTTTAGGAATATTTGGACTAACTGTTCAGGAATTACAAACATTTTTATACACAGCCTCCCATTTTCAGAGGGTCAACCCTACACATTGAAAATGGTGCTAAAGGGCAACCCCTGCATTAACCTCTTAAAATTCAGTGGGTTAACTTCACATGTTCCTCTTTATATGAAATTCTCACCTATATGGCATATCCAAATGGGAATCTTACACCAGAAGAACTGTAAGGCTAAAATGTATCCAAGAGACGTGATTTGAACGGTGACATCTTCTAGTTTGTGAAAATACTTATTTAGCATGTGGCTAAAATGTAACCCTACCCCTAAGTGGTTTGCTGGTAACATGCTTTGATGTGAAGAGGTTAACAAGGGGTCCTTGTCAAATATACAGTATGCATGTATGAAGTTGGAAGTGACACTAGAAAAAAAAATGAGTGTCCTTTTTTCATAAAAATAATAAAATTTGTAATATTTCATCAGGAGACCCTGCCAAAGAGGCTGAGCTCAGATTTGAACATCTATCTAAAGTATTCAGCACAGTGTGCTGGTGAAAAGTCAATATCTACTGTTGTTTCAAGTACAGAATGTGTAAAAGAACTTGACATTACCAGACATAACCACATTTAAATTAGCAGGTGGAACAGACAAGGGCCATATGAAACTTAATTAGAGAAGCGTATCTTTGAGGCCTAATATAAACTTAATTTTGGAATTGTTTTTAAAATTATTCCATGATTAAGTATACACAAGTTATCAAATTAAACACTCCTTACAAAATCAGTGTCATGAATTGCCAGCTAAGGGACCCAAATGCAGACTCAAGGCAAACTGAATGAACTGAAAACACACCTTTAATTTAACTGGTGGAAAAGTCCAAACAACAAAGTCCATACGGAAAATCCAAATAAGAGCAGTAAACACAATCCAGACAGGGAACACAAAAGAAACGGTAACAGATGCTGAGACAAAGACTGAAGGGAAGACAGCACTATTTCAGAGATCAGGGAATTGGACGCAATAGGGTAACAAGACGTAGGTAATAGTAATCAAAGACAATGAGACAGGAGGGGAAGCAAGACTGAAACATGAAACATGAAACATGAAACACAGGAGACAAATAACTACCAAAATAAAACAGGAAGTGAGAATTAATAACTAAACAGGGAAACACAGACACAGGAAAAAACTTAACATAGGGGAATTGACACAGGAGGAGGAAACCGTAAACACTGAGGGAACAGCTTAACTCTAATACAAACAAAAACTGAAACTTATGACTAAAGACTAAAAATACTAAACAGCATGTATGAGGATAAAAATGTAAACAAGAAGCAAACTAAAAATGAAAACAGAGAATACTTCACAAGAATTTAAAAGTCTAAAAACTCAAAAACCCTGGGTCTGAGACCCACGACCATGACAATAAGTGAACAGTGGTTAATACATATGAATACAATTAATGTAGATATTCTATTAAGTGAGCCTGAAAAATACACGCAGTAAAAGAAAATCACGTTTCCAGTTTGAATCTCAAACTGGAAAGTTATTCAAAGGAAGCAGAATATCGTATGTTGAAAGTAAAACCACGGTGCAGTCACCCTTGATTCTCTGACTGTTTGAAGGAATCAGCAGCCAGTGGGATCTTTCAGAATCAGCTCTGAAATCTCACTCTGATTGGCTGAAGAAAGGGAATCCGTAGATTTTAACTTTAAACACCTCTCCACGGATAAATCTGCGTTTTGACATGGACTCAATTATCAGGGGGAGCTAATCCCAGAGACCCTTTTAACCTGGAATGTACCGCGGGGCCAGAAATAACCACACTCCCGAGTTAGGAAATCAAAGACAGGTAATTAAAATCATAATGGTCCTGGTTAAGATGATTATCGTCAGGGCTCCAGATAAGGCAACCTCCAGCAGATTTCTAACCTTTTTAAATATTTATGGAATACAATTAGTCCGCGGGGCCAGAGCCATGTTAAAAGGTTTAAGGATGACTTGCAGATGAAGAGATAAGTGAAGAGAAAATAAGCGTCTTAACATGGTGAGGAAATGAGGGTGGAAATGATGAGGAGAGGGAAGCAGCAAGGAGGGGAGAGAGAGGGAGTGACCAGGTGTGTATGCCTACAGTGTACACACTGCAAATAGTGTGTGTGCGTGTGTGTGTGTGTGTGTGTGTGTGTGCAGGGGAGCCAGGTGTGTGTCCCTAAGGCCAGGGCACACACACACACACACACACACACACTGCATTCATTGGTTTTCTCACTTATTGTAGTTATCCAGATGTACAGACGTGTGATGCAAAACAAAAACAAAAAATTTTCTGTTTTCAATAAGAGATTACAGAGTCAGAACCCCAAAGATAAAAAAAATTATGATGCAGTTTACAGTATGCTTGATGGCTGAAAGCAGAAATTACCCTTGGGGTCAACCCTAACAAAAATTTCTGACCCTTCCTGTCTGCACCCCATGAGGGGGCCTTCTGAATGCCTGGGGAACGGATGGCTCACTGTCTCCCAGTGTGGCGTTTAAAGACAAAAGTAATATGTAACTTTTTTCTTATCCAACTCACGACAATGTCATTGCAATTTGCTATTATGGGTGACTACGATATTTCAATTTACGATGAATCCTAACACTTTGTTTGGAGTTGTACCAGCATATCAGCCAAAAATCAGTATTGGCTTATATTGGCCTTGTTGACACAGAGAATAAAATGCCAGCCACCAAAGTCAGTGGGTGATATTTATCAAACTGAGCCTCAGTCTGGGGAAGAAATGGGATTTAAGTGACTTTGAGTATTCCAGAAATTACTGATCTACTGGAATTTTTCTGCACAACCATCTCTAAGTTTTACAGAGAATGGTCTGAAAGAGAGTAAATATAGAGTGAGTGGCAGTTACCTAGTCGGAAATGCCTTGTTGATGTCAGAGGTCAGGGGAGAATGGCCAGACTGCTTTTTTTTTTTTGTTTGTTTTTCTTTTTTTTAAATGGCATATTCTGATAGCATAGGGTTAGGGTTAGGGTCATCACTGATGATGGCTTAGAACTAGTGCAATCCCAGATGCTACAACTTGCCTGCAGTTTAATACCAAGTCATTTTGATGAGAGATGAGACACTGTAACTCTCAGTCTTTGCTGCTGTCAGTGTTTTGTGTGAGTTGTGTGGAGTATTTGAGTGGATCTATTACACCAGTGACCTGCATTTGTTTTGGCATGTGACAGTACCACTTGTCCAGAAGAGCGTTTGCTGAATTGTTTCTGTCTGTTGGGAGTAAAGAGGTTGACTGAAAACTGACGGGTGTGTTTATATGAAGGCAACGCCACCAAAAGAGCCAGGGTGAGTATTTTAACCCCTGCCTCAGGCCTGGGTGATCTTAGGCCCCATAATCTATCCACCCTTCCATCCATCCCTCCCCAAAACTCCTCTATGCGGCCTCCAGTGTTTTCTGTCTCCATCTGGGCTTGATGCCAAAGGCCTCACTGGCCTGATTGAGAGGCCGCAGCAGCCCTGCAACCATCCCTCCTTATCTGCGCAGATCTGCAGGGAGTAATGGTTGGAAATAGTAGGGGGAGGGGGAACAAAACCCTAAATGCACACAAAAAGGGCCTCAGAGGGACAGTTGTCATTGACATTATAGACCACCTCGGCAATGCGTCAGTCGGATCTTTGTTAGTTACCCCCGGTCTGGGTTAAAGAGAGTTGCCAATCCCTCTGAAGATGATACAGTTTGACTTTGTAGCTCATACTCTGCTTAGAAATTGACACTCTGGATCATCATGCCTAACATGCACTGAACATAGTGCTTTTTCCTAGTCATAATAACTCTACTATAAATAGATATTTTAGTTGCAGAAGATGGAATGAAAGCATCTTAACAGCTCATTACCATGGAAAATGTAACCAACCCCCCAAAAATTATACAGCAACTCTGTGTGAATCCATTCCTCTTTTTATTCCTAACACACAATCTCATGGCATTAGGAAGGACCTACTACCTACCTGAGTCAGTTAAGATTAATATAATGTGGATCACCTACTTTGATCCACATTATATTAATCCAATCAAATATTAATTAGGTTGGGTCTCAGTTACAGATAACCAAGCCACCCATGTATTTTTAATGATTATTTTTCTTTCAAAAAAATAATAATTCTACCTGATATGCATCAAAAACTGCCAACTGGCTGTTTACATTTTTTCCCTAAAAGTACTTTTTGCTTGTCTCCAAAACATAGAGCTAGTGTCTGTGTTGCCAACTTAGTGACTATATTTAGCAAGTATTCAGACCCCTCTAGCGACTCTTTTTCAAAAAAGCGACTAGTGAAAAATCTAGCAACTTTTTCTGATGTTATTGGAGACTTTTGGAGACTCTGACGTGAAAGCACGTATCGTTCTCACTCTTCTCAACAAGCAGTGGGTGCTGCCTTGGGCCCCTCCCCTGTCCCAAACCACTCACAGACATTGGTTCACTTTTGCCAGTCCCAAGCCTGGATAAAGGTGGAGGCTTGGAAGTGTGACATTAAAAAAACAAGAATCTACAGAATAAAGTTCATTTGTAGTTCTAAACATATTAAGGGTCTTTTTTACTCACTTTTTGTCTCTCCCACGACATTATTCCTCTCTCCTACAGCAATTGCATGCACATGGTCAATTATGCAAATTAGGCGATGATGCCATTTAGCGACTTCTAATGACTTTTGGGACAGCCAATAGCTACTTTCCTTACTGAGGAGTTGGCAACACTGGCTAGGGTTGGGTGTGTCACCCCATGAGACTTAGATCTCACAGGGTTAAGGCACACCTGTATTCATATCTGCACATCATATCATCTGATTGTCACAACCAGAAAAGTTATTAGAATTAAGTGGATTCTTAAGCAAGATCCAAGGAACAGTGGAGCACCGTTTAAAGGTTTACAATCTCTGCATCTCAATTTTAGCACTAGAGATTCTTGGTGGTGGGAACTGGCAGCCCAGGTAAGCAACTCTAAGAGAGAGGAGAGGTAGGTTATTCCAAGTCCAGGGTGAGGCGAAATATTTGACTGAAGTTTTGAGAAGAGAGCTTACTTTCTGATCTATAGGAGAGTTCAGCAGGGGAAGCAACTGGTCTGGGGTCCAAGGAATCCAAGAGGCAATGGAGGGTGAACAGGCAGGTGAGTTTGTGTTATTGGTAGTTTTCCAGTGATTTCCAATTGGCAAGAACCAGCTCGACAGGAACAGGTGAGTTAATTTATTTAACGAGGAAGACTTCAGCCATTCAGGAGCAACTGAGGAACAAGAGAGTGCAGAGGTAAGTTCATGCGAAACTCGAGGAAAAAACAGAGCCGTGTAGAGCCTGATTACTGCAGGTTAATAGACAACAATCTAGCGAGGAGTGGAGGCAGGAGCTGATCCTTAAATATATATATACACACACACATATATATACATATATATGTGTGTGTGTGTGTGTGTGTGTGTGTGTGTGTGTGTGTATACAGTGCTTAACAAATTCATTAGACCACCTGTTATAAAAATGAGAAAGACCATCCAACGTCACAAATGGAGTAGTTTAATGCGGACTCTTTTCTTTTCAGTGAGTTCTTACCATTTTACCATTTTGAACAGGAGTGAGGAATTACAAACTGAATTCAGGTTTTTATACCCAAATTTGAGCCGGCAACACTGGACTTCTCTGAGAAGTCAGAAATTTATCAAGTATAACATTCAACTACTAAAACTAATTTTTCTGTTCAGGAATGCAAGTAAACAACTGTAATTTGGCATCTTAATCAAATAATAATAATAATAATAATAATAATGTGCTTTACAATTTTTTCTGTTTTTTGTTTTTTAGTTGTTGTTGTTTTTTGTGAAACAGCAAATTTGATAACAACAAATTCATGGATAACAACAATAATTATATTTTAGCCTTAAAAATATAATTTTGGTTAAAGAGCTTGTGCACACTGGTGGATTAACCATTACAGAAACATAAAAAATGAATTTGGTATTTACCAATACTGTTAATTTAGGGCAGCTGTGGTATAAACCTGCAAAAGTTACTCTTAACCCTAAATGTTAAATTTCACCTCTTTGGAACACCCAAAGAAAAAAATAATTTACCCTGGTGAGGTCTAAATTACCCTAACCCTATGCGATCAGAATAGGTAATTTAATTTTTTTAATTGTTGTCCAAGGTCTTGGCAATTGATGGCAAAGAAAGTAATCATTCTAACTGACACACATGAAAAACTATTTGCATTTTTTTTCCCAAAAAACATACTTTTTTTTATAGTGTTAAAGTTTAAAGCTAGAGATACAAGAAAAGCAATCATGCTAAATTATATCAGACTTTATTAAAATAGAACATCTTCTATCCATTTTCTTCTGCTTATCCTATTCAGGGTCATGGGTGGGGGCTGGAGCCTATCCCAGCTATCACAGGGCGAGAGGTGGGGTGGACAGGTCGCCAGTCTGTCACAGGGCTAACACAGAGAGACAGACACCCATTCACACCTACACCCAATTTAGAATCACCAATTACCCTAACCACACTAACTGCATATCTTTGGGCTGTGGGAGAGAGCCAGAGTACACAGAGAGAACCCACACAAACACAGGGAGAACATACAAACTCCACACAGGAAGATCCTGGCCAGATGGTAGATTCGAACTCAGGACCTTCTTGCTGTGAGGCAACAGTGCTAACCACCACACCACCGTGCTGCCCTGGAACATTTTCTAGTTTTTCAAAATTTGCCTATTTAGCCATAGGCTTAGGGTTACAGTCACATTAGGGTTAGATTCCCTTAGTATTGAATTCTGGCCTGTTTGGCATACTCAAATGGAAATCTTATTACAACAAAACACCCAGTCCAAAATTCATTTAAGAGACTTGATTTGAAAGGTCCTTTATGTTCTGGAACTATGCTTGTTTAGCATGTGGCTAAAATACAACTAAACCCTAACCCTTGCTGGTTTTCCAGTGACTAGGTGGATGTTAAGATGTTACACCTATACATGCTTTAAAATATTTGTCACCAAGTATACTGCTCAAAAAATAAGGGAACACTTCAAGAATCTTAACTTTGATTTTTGGTGTGACTTTGGTGTGATACAGTCCTCAAAGGGTTGATGATTTTTGGTTCCACTGACCGCTGTTACATGTCAGTGAAGATTTTCAACTTGAATATTTCATTTATCAATCTCCAATATGTGACTTAAATCTTCCCTTAATTTTTTTTTAGCAGTATATTTCCCCATTTGTCTGCAACCACTGATTCTGTAGCCGTGCTTACTGTGCATTATTTCCTCCTGTTTACTCACAAGGCCTCATAAGACTGTCCCAGTGTTCTTAACAACATCCTGAGTTTGCTGGTTTTAAGTTCCAATAAACTATAGCAACTGATTTCACAACTCAACACATCTACAACTATGCAGAAGGAACTAATCAGAGAAAATAAGATTTGGATTCTTGACTCTGGATTGCATATGGTTAGAGACCACTGCATTTAGCAAGTACTGTTGACTTTGACTGCTGTGTCTTCAGAGCTGGCCAGAAGTCCTCTGAGTTCAGCCTTTGTCCCTTTCCCTGGAGTCCAGATGTGATCCCAGCTGGACGTGACCATTCACCAGCCCATACTTCCTCCATATGACATGCACTGCAGTGGGATGCCAGGACCCTTAGCCCTGTCACAAGGCACATACACATTCAGCAGAACACACACACACTGTGGTCCAGGGGTCACCTCCTTCCTGCAGCGGTCAGATTCCAGATGGGTTATATTTCATCCAGACCTGCCTCTCTCCATTAAAGGCCAGCAGCCAGCTTACAGGAAACAAGTCAGTGTGTGTGTGTGTGTGTGTGTGTGTGTGTGTGTGTGTATGTGTGTTCTACAGGACAGATTTGGTTAGAGGTCCAACATGATTTGTATGAGGCTTTCTTTCTATCAGATCAGCTGAAAACAATACTCAGGCACAAAGATAAGACTATAAAACAGCACACTAACAGCATTTTATTCAAAACTGAGTAGTAGTTTAACAAAATAAATAAATAAACTGCGTGCTACAGTAACTAACTCTATCTTGACCAGATTTGATACCAATTAGAGTCTTTTTAGAATGGGGTGTAGGGGTGTAATTCTGACTGTCCGATCACAGGTCGTGTCTGAGCCCTGACATTATACTGAGCTCCTTAATTGGGAAAACTTGTCCAGGGCATCAACCTTAAATGTTAATTAACAAGGTTTAGGTGAATATACATGACACTTTACTACAAGCTGGCCTGAAAAAATATATAAAAAGTTGGGAGGAAAAGTTCCAAGTGTTGCCAGCAGCTTTGTCTTTTATTCAGTTGTATTTATATGTATGTAGCGACAAAGCTAATTTTATTCAAAACCATCATGCATGGTCTCAACCTGATGTCTCAGAACTCATAGCTGTGACAGAGCTAAACATTAGGACATGTAACAAATGACTTAATTGTAAAACTGTAAGGCCTGATTTAGACTTCTGCGGTGAATTTTTGTAGAGCCTATGTAACGTAACCTATGTAAGTGGCTGACGTCGTTGCCAGCATTTATGCTTGCGCATAGTGCGTTATGTGTTAATTACCTTGTGGTTGTGTCTCAGTGTTTTACATGTGGTGCCAGCCATGACAGAAACAAATGAAATGCTGGGACTTTTTTCCCTCCTGGGTCCCCACTCTTTGTTGTGGTCGGTTTATTTCGGAGGCAAACATATTTGTCCCTCTAGTTTTTCCACATCTTTGTACATTCCCTCACGTCCATTCTGATTTCTGCTTCTGCAAGCTCCCTTCAGGAATTTGCTGACATTTGGGAGTCCTTATATTGATGCTATGATTATTATTCC
This sequence comes from Paratilapia polleni, assembly GCA_015106735.1. NCBI lineage: Eukaryota > Metazoa > Chordata > Actinopteri > Cichliformes > Cichlidae > Paratilapia > Paratilapia polleni. The sequence continues at coordinate 18,889 of VUQI01028705.1, read as the reverse complement.
TTATATTGAGGTGATGATTGTTATTTTCTCACTGATAAATTTAAGAACTGCAGCAAAAACGTAGCCAGAAATGCATAGGAAGAATCAACAATACTGAACAGGCCAGTCACAATGGTCGCGGGTTTGCATCGACGTGATGTGTACTTACATTTCTAGGGAGGTGCAATGCCAGGTTACGCCATAGGTTGCATCATAGGTTTTCAGAGGGGTTTGTGGTTACGATGTAGCTACGGCATAGATTTCCAGCAGAAGCGTAAATTGCCTGTAACTGTGTGAGATAGTTCACCTGTCTTTGCTGTTAAGAAAAGTAGATTGTGATTTACTGTCCTCTCTCTGTGTTACAAAAAAAATGACAGTTATGAATAATTAACAATAATTAATAACCCCTCTTACATCACATACATAAATACACACAACTGTTTCTTTTTGGACGAACAGCTCAGTTCCTGTTAAGATATTGTCAGACCAGGTTTAGGCTACATTCACTGGTAATGCTTATTCATAATAATAACCTCTTGCAGACATACTGCGTCAGCAAGTGAAGCGTGCGTTTCACATTCTTGGATGTTTATGACCAGTGTTGGTGCTGAAAGTGTGTATTTTAACACAAACCACAAATCTTAAACCTGACCAACTACTCTTTGCAGAAATAAGTCTCCTGTCTGAAAATCTTTTTTCACAATGAAAAAAATACACTATATGGACAAAAGTATTGGGGCACACCTCTTCACTTGAATTCAGGTGTTTTCAGTCCCATTGCCACAGGTGTATAAAACCAAGTCTGGCAGTCTGCCTTTACAAAGAGCTCACTGAATTTGAGTGTGGTACTGTAATAGGATGCCATGGTTGCAAAAAGTCAGTTTGTGAAATTTCCACGATCAACTGTAAGTGGTATTATTGCAAAGGAGAAGTGTTCAGGAACTAAAGCCCAGAAGTGGCACACCATGTAAAGTTACAGAGTGTGGTTGCAGAGTGCTCAGACATGCTCTGCTGACTCTATAACTGGAGAGTTCCAAACCTCCTCTAGCATTAGCATCAGCACAAAATCTGTTTCCATGACTAAGCAGCTCTTGTAGGTTTAAAGTGTAGGTGGCCCAGTATTTTTGTCCATATAGTGTATCTAATCAGCTTATCACATGGTAGCAACTGGGTCAAGATGACCTGCTGAAGTTCAAAGTGACCATCATGGGGAAGAAAGGTGATTTAAGTGACTTTGAACATCAAATAGTTGTTGGTGCTAGATGGGCTGGTCTGTGTATTTCAGAAACTGCTGATCTACTGGGATTTTCCCACACAGCCATCTCTAGGGTTTATAGAGAATGGTTCGGAAAAGAGAAAATATCCAGTGAGTTCTCTGGAGTCAAAATTTGGTGCAAGAATGAATCCATCCTGTCAGTATCTCGGAGAAATGTTTCCAGCACCTTGTTGAATGCATGCCACAAAGAATTAAGGCAGTTCTGAAGGGGGTCCAACCTGGTACTAACAAGGGGTCCCTAATAAAATGTCTGGTGAGTGTATGACCGTAATAGAGACAAGCGACCAATGTGAAAACTTGTTGAAAAAAAATAAATAAAAAAATAAAATTTTGCCTTTCAGCTCCATTGACCAGTGAAGCCTCAAGGCCAGGAAACGTAATCCCTAAACATGCAAACCTCACCTGTTCTAGTTCTGAGATTGAAAAAAACCCACTTCCATCTCACATTTGTCCATTTAATCAGCCCTCTTCCTCATTATACTCTTCCTTTTCTGCGCTGTGTGTCCAGATGGCGAGGCGTCTTGCAGTCATAATGCTGTGGTAATCCCTCCTGCACATGGTGCACTCGCTCCGGTAAACACTCTTCCTATTGTTTCTTGAGCTTCCTTCACAGTCGTCCCAGCACTTGTGGTAGCCTAAACCCATGGCCTGTGGAGCTGGACAAGCTCCATACTGTACATGTAGGTCTGAGTGAGATCCTCTCTGCAAGGCAGTCTTTGTGATACAATGATGCACAATATGTCGCTGTATTTGTCAAATGGGGAAAATGTAAAAAGCTTCCTTTAGAGTTGCACTGATGAAAAAGTTTTCAAAAATGTTATTATCTTATTACAAAGGACTTTCCTACTGGGAGGCAATGGGTGCTGCCATTGTATGTTGCTTTGACACATAGAACCCATGTCAATATTGTGGCAGATCAACCAGACAACTCCATGGCAATATAAAAACCCAATGGAGTGCCCCACAAGACTACAAAAAGCTGCTGACTTATGGTTTGATTAAGATGACAAAAAGCCCAGGCAGTTCACCTGGACTCCAAAATCCTAATCCGGATCTATGGAGGATCTGGAGCTATCCATGGAGGCCCCACCTGCAGCTTACAGGACCCAAAGGATCCAACATCCCTGTGTCAGACGCTGCAGGACACCACAGTCCTGTCCATGTCCCCGATTCAGAGCTTTCATTGCCTGTAAAAAAAATATTCTTCTAGCTGTTGTTTATTTCTCTTGTATACCATATTGGAAATTATTCTTGGAAGCTTGACACATACACACACACACACACACACTCACACAAAAAGACAAAAAACTTTGAGCCAGCAGAAAGTATTTTGTAAGCAAATATTTCAGAACAAATGATGCTCCATGTGTCATCTGTATATTTACGATGGCTCAAAGACATGGCTGTGTGGGTCTAATTAAAAATGTGAAAGGGTTAGCAGCCTGCCGCTCATTGCCAGCTCTTGGCAGCTCTCCTGTCAGGCAGCCAGCTGTTTAGTCCTGCCCTGAATTATTGCCAGACCCACCGCTAGGCATTGTGGGATTGGCAGGGCTGGGCAGAGAGCTATTGTGTTCATCCAGTGAAGGAAAGAGGAAATAAAAAAAAGAAGAAGGAGAAGACAAGAGATGCATCCTTCCTTTCCTTTAGGTTAAAACCAACAGACAGGCATGCAGGCATGCAAGTGCTGCTGATGTGCAGAACAGGCTTAGTTTAGTAAAATTGAAATGTTATCCTTGTTAAGTTATAGATTTGCAGCTTTTACAAATAAAGTTAATACATTTTTTAAAAATATATGTATATCAATAATCATCTCTTGGAGCATAGGCTCATGCATAGGCATGCATAGCAGACATGTGTCACTCTGAATGAAATGTCTTGAGATAAGGTAGACATCTTGATCCCCTGGCCTGTCTTGTCTCATACTTAGGCTTTTTTGGCCTACGTTAGTCTCATATGCCCAGCACCACGCACTGTAAGGTGACAAATGAACAAATGCATTTCTGCAGAAATGTTAGGACCCTTCTTACATAATACGAATAAACAGTAGTATTTTTAACCTGCCTCCTACCAAAATAGTCCATAAAATATATATTGGATACAGAAGCATGTGTTGTATAAGAATAAATATCATAAAATAGGCTAACATACCACCTAACATACAATGGTTGAATTAATAAACCCTTTGATGTTTTAATCATTTTGCAGAAAAAAAAAGAGACAAGAACTATGAAATCTCTGCTAATTAACATATGGAAATAATAATAATGGACATATGCAAATAAAGTTCAACTAAAATTTCTAGAATGTTGTTGGGTTTGGATAAAATAGGATAAGATATACTTTATTTATCTCAAATGTTGGTCATTTACAACCAAACATTAAACATGAGTATATCAACAAAACTTAAAGAAGCAGAATAGCTCAACAAAATCCCTGCACATTTCTTCTCTGATAAACATACCCTCAAAATTAGCCATCATGTTGTTTTTTAGAGCCAGTAGTTACCATGTTTTGGACAAGAGAGTGAAGTGTGTTTAGTACCACACCCTTAGATGCAGATACCTGCTCATTAGTGCTGAATAGCAGATGAATAAAATACTATAATTTCACTCACCAAAAAAAAAAAAGCCAAGCTTCTTGCATGGTTTGCACCACACAACAGGCCATATTATTTGTCAGATAATTCCACAAAAAAAAAAAAAAAAAAAAAAATAATAACCCA
>VUQI01028703.1:0-15382 GCA_015106735.1 Paratilapia polleni | reverse complement strand
CTGCAGAGTAGATTGCATTGATTGCAATACACAGATTGCAATTAAAGTGCCATTTAATTCCAAATACTTTTCCAATAACAAATTAACATTAAGTGGTGGGTTCTTCGGCAGCGCTAACCATTTCAGTCTTTTCTTGGAAATATGCTTCTGTTTTTAATTTACACACACTTGACAGGCCGACTGCTAATCACAGAGTAGTAAGAAAATACCTAAATACATTTGAAGTAAATTTATAAACAGCCTATTATTGTTAACATATAAATCTGTGCTACATTCACACATCACAACTCATGAAATCATCAAAAATATTATAAATATTACCGATAAATACAGACTCAACAGTACCAGAAAACATTAAAATCTTAGTTTTAGTTGCTGTCTGCTGGTTATCCAGGTTAAAAAAGCCTTATTTAAGAGAGCGGGATGTTCTAATGCTGTAAGTTTATCATTTCCATTTGGACCTCGGATTGTGATTTCAGGATACCAACAAAGCTTACAGCCTCAGTGATGCACAACAGATTAAGCAAACATGAGACACGACCTGAAGGTGAACTGAACAATTAATTTTTAAAAGTCACTTCTGCCTTCCTACTGAGTAAACAAATTTGAACTCTGTAATTTTAATGCAATTAAGGGGTCTGAAATGCTGCAAAATCTGTTAGTAAGAAGTTATTTGGCTGCAGTTTTAACTATTCAGCTCCTGTTTGTTTTTCATAGGAGTTTTTTGCTAAAGAGCTGCCACTCCAGCTCAAAGTAGGCTTCTTGCAATGGGAGAAAAATTAGTGCCATTTGTTTTTCAGGAGCATGAGGATTTTAACAAACATTTAAATGGCTTCAGTACTGCTAAGGAGTATCCTAACAGGCACTTGGTGGCTACAGCTTCCTGTGTCAGCACACCTGAGTTAGTAAAAACAATCACCCCTGCAGATTTGCTATGAAGGGAAAAATTAGCTACAGAGACAAAAAAAAAACAAATAAACTTTTTTTTTTTGTACCAGGTTGTAAATGTGTTGATTTCATCACCTAAGTAGGGCAATTTATCGAGACAGTCTATGGGGACTGACTCTCTTTTGGAGCCAGCCTCAAGTGGCCATCAGATTAACTGCAGCTTTTGGCTTAATTGCTTAGTCTGTACTAGTGGTGTTCACAGGTCCGTCTACATTCAATGACTGGATTCACATTTTATATACAGTTTGGTCCATAAACCTTTGGACAGTGACACTTTTTTGTAATTCTGCCTGTGTACATGACCACAGTGGATTTTAAATCAGACTGTCACGATGTAATTGAAGTGCTGACTTTCGGCTTTGGTTCAGGGGGTTTTGCCAAAAATGAGGTCTAAAGAGATGTTGATGCAAGTGAAGGAGGCCATCATTAGGCTAAAAAACCCAAATAAACCTATCAGAGACATAGCAAAAACTTTAGGAGTGGCCAAATCTACAATCTGGTACATTTTTTTTAAAAGAATGAATGCACTGACCACAGAAGACAACTAAAGTGGATGATCTCTGAATCCTTTCCTTTGTTAAGAAAAAGATATGGTCAGTTGAGTCTTGGTTGGGTCCTTGGCCCATTTACCATTATGTGTAATACCCAAGTGGACACAAGGTGGCAACAAAGGACCTGCGCAGTCATGGTTCAGAGAGGTCAGACTGGTGTCACTTGAGCACAGATAATGACATCTAAGTAGGGATGGGCATTCTGAAGCAAAAATGCTATTTGACTTTCACTGGAAACTGTTTGACTATTCTTCAAAGATCATCCCCTATCCAAAACTGTTCTTAAATTACTGAATAGCTATGTTAGACTTTTCTTTTAACATGCCACCTTTACCTAGTTTGCACTATACTTCAGTGCAGTTCATTATTTGAAGGACTTCCAAAAATACTTTCTGAAAGGCTGCAGAAGTCTTTGGCTTTGTATCTCTCTCTTGTTTGCACAGTAGCATCTAAGGCCACAGTGTTGCAAACGTTTTACTTGTCTGACAGGTAAAACGTTAGTTAGTTACTAACATGTTTGTCTTCAGTTTTTGTTTTTTTTAATGGTGGCTGGCAAACAGCTTATGGGTGCATTATTGCCATCATCTGGCAGTCATAACAATTTATATCTTACCATGCAGAAAGTAGTTGCATAAACTATTTGATTTTTCAGAAATGTAATAACTGAATATTCAAAAATCATGGCCAGTGCTACAATTAAGCAATGCTAATGTTTGGAGCTTCCTTGATTGCTCATCAAGGAATGAGCAATCATTTTTACAGATCAAAAGGTGAAAGACTCAAAGTAATCTTTATTAAACTGGATTCAACAAATATGCAAAGCTGATTCTAAACGAGTCACGTCTGTCATCTGTCAACAAGAAAGCAGACTTTTAAGCTAAAAAACGAGTGGATTAGTCATGCTCTTTTTAAGAGATGAATAAGAGAAAACCTAAATGTATTTCACTAATTTTCTCAAAAACAGAGGAAAAGCCAGCTAATTTTATACTGGGTAAGCCACAAAGTTTTGTTTTTGACAACTTTGTAAAAACTATTGTTAACTTACTTAATAGTGCCCAGCTTGTGTTTGGGCTGAGATTTATGGACCAGTGAAGGTATGTGGTGTGTATTGCATCTAAGCTGTTGAACAGCTGTTGATAAGAAACCAGGCAACACCAAAGACCATATATATATATATATATATATAAATAATGTAACAATAAATAAACCATATCACTGTTTATATAATTGCATGAAATCACCAACAGATATCACATTAAGTTCGTCTACAGTTAGGAGCTACTTCAGCCTTTCCTTTTTCATCCTATTAATTCCTGCACTCATCTTTGTAGCCCGACCACCACCTAGGACGATTGATAAACAATATAAACAAAGACCAAAAAGGTTTTCCATCCTTGTTTATCCAGGGTAAGTGGCATTAGAGCTTCTTTATCTTAAATGAAATTACTCCTGGAAATAAACTAATATGTTACTGGACACTGGGAGCTCCCTCTCCAGATTTGTTTATCTTTTCAAAGACATTCTATATGTTACTGGCTATTCACTCTCCATGAAAGTTGAGATATGGACACAGAAGACCAAACAATACAAAAATGCCAGACAAGTATTGAAATAAAATGTGACTGCAGCTGCAACAAAGAGTAAGGGTTATCTGAAAGCTGAAGAAATTAACTTTCCTTTTGATCTGCACATGTTTTAGTATATGCACGAGTGTGTGTTTGGGGAGGCAGAAATGCATCTTTGTGGATGTTTTCAAGAGTTTTCAAGGCTAAAAATAAGTTACACTAGAAGGAAAACACAAGTCCTCAAGCTGTCAGCTCCTGATCAACTCACCCGAATGTTGTCCAGAACTCTCCTAAACTCCAGTGGCTCATCCTTCCCTTCCATTGCAGCAGGGTCCAGGCCATCACCGCCATAAATGAACTGGATGATGTCACCTGTGGAGCTGCGTACTGTGAGGTCATACTGTGAGCACAAATCCTCCAGGGACTTCACCAGACGTCTCTGTCCAAATACAGAGAAAAACACAAAACAATGTTCTAGTGACATATGCAATGCACCAATTCCAATGAACAATGCACTGTCCTGTAAGTGCAAATGCAATCCAAGTAACTGATTAAGAAACCCTGATTAACTCCAATAAAACTGTTGCAGATTTCAGACTTTATAGTATTTAATTTGCAAAGCTGGGCTGATTAGCTAATGAATTAAATGACAGCCATTCATTTAAATTTTATATTATTTTTAATTTAATATGATTGGGGCGTTACGGGGGTCACATGGAGCTCAGAGAATATACTATTATTATTTTATATGTTGGGTTGGATTGATAAACAAAACACTGAAAAACAGGCCGTATCAATTGTGTAATAGAAGATTTACCAAAAAAAAAAAATACACACAAAAATGAAACCCACAGTCCGGTGGATAAACGAAAGACCTTAAAAAATACTGCATGTGGTTTTTATTCAGCCATTTGATGTCAGCAGAAGTTGTCAGAAGTGAACTGTGTGGGGAAAAAAAATAGAAACAAATAGGCATACAAGTCACTACCTGCATGTACCCAGTCTCTGCAGTTTTCACAGCAGTGTCCACCAGACCCTCTCGACCAGCCATGGTGTGGAAGAAGAACTCTGTGGGCGTCAAACCAGAATAGAAGCTGTCGGCAACAAAGCCTTTAGCAGCAGGCAGCTGTGGAAAAATTGAACTGTTAAGCAAGCTTTTGGGTACTCTACAAACTGTTATCCAGTTTCAGTGTTTTTTTTTTTTTTAATCCAGGTTATTTATTACACCATCTTTCTACTAAAGATCCTGAAAGAAAAGGAGATGTGATGAGACTAAACCTGATGAAAGACTAGAATTCATTCACGCTTATTGAGCACTGGATGCAGGGGTAGCATAATGAAGTACTACTAATAAATAATCAAAGCACGTCAGAGACTTGGATGCGATACATCAGGGCTACAATCAAACATCAAAGTTGATATAATTAAATACAAACAGGAGTGGCCTGTAGCATATCGTTGCCAGTTACAAGAACAAAGCACTAGAAATTAACTAATATATCCCAACAAACAAATTCAGCCTACAATGTGTGTAGTGCTTCAAGAAATATATAGTAACACAATTAAAATAAATAAGATCTTACTTTTGAGTGTTTTTCAAAGTGAGGCAGGGAGCGATTCTCAAAACCATCAGGTACTCGAGAACCACTTATGGCCTGCTGGCCCACACAGGCGATCATCTGAGATATATTAATGAAGGATCCTGCATTACACAGATGGGGCAGATGACAAGGTGAGATGCAACTAAAAATGTAAATACAGAATAAACACTTAAGCCAAAGCGCTAAGAACAGCTTGATAATTCTTGAAAATCTATGAACTATGAACACTGTAGTCTAATAATCTCTTTATTACCAGGCTATCAAGACAACCGTTCAATGAATATCTCTGAGTTTTGGACTGTTTGTTAGGCAAAATAAGAAACACACCCATTTGATATCCACTATATTTATCTACATAAATACACACATAATCACGTGTTTGTCATGTGATAGTTTCACATGGTGACGCAGGGCCTATTTCAGGAACAGTGTTACACAATCCGTTAACAGTTACTGATTACTAGTTAGTTCAAGCTACTAGCCAGTTATTACATTTTACTGTTACTTTAAAGATTAAGGCTGTAGTGAATACCTTTTTTTCAGGCTCCAGAGCTTCCGAAAAGTGAACCCTTTTTTGGTTTGTTTTTTTAGGACTATGTGCCCAAAAAAATACATTTACAATATTATTTCACTTGAAAACAGTGTCGCATTTTTCCGTGGTTGTCCCTCCCCCAACTAATATCCTGAATTTTGCTTTAAACAGTCATCTTGTTAACTAGAACTGGCACTGGACAAAAGTGGCCTTGGGCTTGGTATTTACGCTCAGTGCGAGCTCCACTTTGCGGCTGTGCAGTGAGGCCAATTAAAACTGTAATTCAAAATGTAGTGTCAGTTAACACATCGCACATGTTTAATAAAACTTGAAGTGTCTGCACAGCTTTCAAGGCCATCCCCAGTGCATCACTCGCTGATAGACGACGAGTGGTGCACTGCCAGCATTTTCCAAGACGTGCTCTGGCTCAATAATTTTTATTCTAGGGTGCAAGTATGTTGACGTAAACTGTCTTCTGACAGTAACTGTCTGGCTCACAGGGCATACGAATGGAGGAAATTTTACCTATTTATTGCCTTTGAGTTAGTCAGATGATGCTATTTTCTTGTCCTAGCAGCAGATAGATTACACATTTTCAGTCTTAATATATACAGGTAACTGTATAATTTCTACAATAGCTTTCTGTGTCCTTTGAGTCCTTGAGTATGTAAGGCTGTTAGTGCTAATAAGCCTGACAAAATGCAACTGTCATGGTATTATCTGATTATGTAATCAGGCTCTTTTGGTTCCTGTTTCACACTTTTCTTTTTTAATCTCTGTAAAGCCCTTTGATTTATCATTACAAAGTGCTAAAAAAAAAAAAAAACATCCTTGCATGTTAATACTATATGGACTGAGGAAGAAGTAGCTTTGTGTCTTGAAGGTCTTCAAAACATTCTTCCTCAGCTGCATGTGGACATGGTAACACAATCACTGACCATTCACATTAAGATTTCATGATTAGTTATGTTTCCTTTCCAGTTAACTTACCTTTGGACCCACAAAGAGCCATAATCAGAGGGCTGTTGCTCTTGTCAAGCTCCCTCAGACAGGCACTACCAGCTCGGTCTCTGATGACAGACAGCTCTCTCAAGATGAGAGCCTTTTGACAAACACATACAAAATGACATTGGCAACCGACACACCAACATATACACTTCTTTCTTCTCTTATAGATAATATAAATCCCTGGGAAAGTATTCATATCACACTACCGTCTATGCAATATCTTCAATAAGAACTTTGAAGCTTTATGAGCCTATAAAGAACAGCAATGAACACAATAAAACATAGTATACACCATTACATTTTTTCTCCCATAGGCAAATTGCTGGATGATTTGTGTTTTACTTGCCAGCAACTACCCTGGCACAATCAAACCTATTGCACTTTACTGACTGTGAAAGCACCAATGATTGGATTAATCATCACTGGAAATGGCTCCTCTAAGATATGATGGCCGTCTGTCACTGTAGATCTTATTTCGTATTTAAAAAAAAAAAAAACATCAAAAGGTCAGTCGTAGCCAGTGTGCAACCCATCAGTCAGTTTCAGAGCTTGACCAATTTGGGGAGTATTTGTACCTTTTATTGGACAGACAGTGAAGACAGATAGAAAATACTGGAAAGAAGAGAGATACAGTTTTGAGCCCATCGACAATCCTAATATCAATTTTTGGGAGTTTAAAATTCAAACTGCATAACTGATGTTTGTCATTTTTTACTAACACGTACAACCCTTGGCAAAAATGATGGAATCACCACACTTGGAGGACGTTCATTCAGCTTTTTTCTGAATTTTGCTGCAAATAAACAAATCACAGATATGGCACAAAACTACTTTTGTTTAACAGAAAACATCAGAGCAGGTACTTTGTTGCACCTTTCACTAAGCTCAATGGAATGAGCTGGAACCAGCTTGATTCTCCATCAAGCTAGTTCCAGCTTTCTCAAATAGCAGTTGATAGATCAGCTTTGCAGGATGAAGCCTTCTCATGGACCATTTTTTACTGATTTCCACCATCAGCTGGATTGAGAGCCGGATTGTGTTCAGGCCGTGTGATTGTGTTAATATGCCATTCCAAGAAACACTTTTTGCTCCTCGGCAAGATGCATTATCCTGAAAAATGACTTAATCATCACCAAACCTACTTTCAATCAATAGAATGAGAAGTGTCCAAAATTTCAGCGTACACCTGTGGATTTAATGTTGAGGTAATGATTACCATCTCTCCTGGTTCTTTACCTGACACGCAACCCCATATCATAAATGAATGGGAAAATCTGCTTATTTTCTTCATGTAGTCATCTTTATACACTTCCTGGCCACTTTGTTAAGTACACCTTTTCAACTGCTCATTAATGCAAATATTCAATCAGCCAATCACATAACAGCAACTCAATGTGTTTAGGCATGTAGACACAATCAAGACGATGTGCTGAAGTTCAAACTGAGCAACAGAATGGGGAAGAAAGGTGATTTAAGTGACTTTGAACGTAGCATAGTTTATAGTTTATATTTTATTTTCTTGTAATACTTTGGGACCCTAAGTACCAACTGAGCATCGTTTAAATGCCACAGCCTACCTGAGTATCGCTGCTGACCACGTCTATCTCTGTATGACCACGGTGTACCTATCTTCTGATGGCTGCTTCCAGCAGGATAACACGCCATATCACAAAGTTCAAATCATCTCAAACTGATTTCTGGAACATGACAAGGAGTTCCCTGTACTTAAAAGGTCCCCAAAGTCACCAGATCTCAATCCAATAGAGCACCTTTGGGATGTGTTGGAACACGAGATTCACATCATGGATGTGTAGCCGACAACTTTGTGATGCTATCATGTCAGTATGGACCAAAATCTCTGAGGAATGTTTCCAGCACCTTGTTGAATCTATGCCATGAACAATTACTGTAGTTCTGAAGCCAAAAGGGGGTCCAGCCCGGTACTAGCAAGGTGTACCTAATAACGTGTCTGGAGAGAGGAGGTCTCAATGGAATGCCACCACTTAAAAAGTTCCAGCTTTGTGTTCTTGGCCAACACAGATTTCCAGTTTCTCACTGGACTTCATTTTCATCCAAAGTCCAAAATTGCTTCTCTTTGGCCCACTGTAACCTTAGTGCTAGTGCTGGTTTTCCTCTGACTTCTCTGTATGTAAATCCAATATCATTCAGTCCATTTCTTGTAGTTCTCACTCAAACACTTAAGTGTTTCTGCCATCTGCTTTTCATTTGGCTTGTTCATTTTCTATTTTTAAGGCATATTGATATGAGTTTTCTGTCGTGTCGTGTTTTGGCATTTTCCATCTGCCATTATGTTTTCCTTTTCTAACCTTCCCACGTTGTTTGTATTTGCTCCAAATTTTAGAAACAGCTGACTGGGAACAATCAACACCTTTTGAAACACTCAGTGTTGGATTTCATTCTTTGAAGGAGTTGTAAAATCCGTTCCCTTGTTTCAACTGACAGCTCTCGTGCTAGGGCCATGCTTCCTTTCAATCAGCCAGGTGCAACAGCTTGTTAAGGTCTGTAAACACTCTCTTTTAATTGTGGACTATTTTGCATGTTTGTGCAGTTTTATGCAGCCCTTTGTTTTGAAAATGCAAATTACAAGGTGATTCCATATTTTTCCTCTCTACTTGATCTGTAAAAAAAAAAAACATGAATCAAAATAATTTAATTTGAATGAATGTTCAACTATTAAACAAAAATAGTTTTATGATATATCTGTGGTTTGTTTATTTGCTACAAAGAGCTGAATGAACATCCTGAATGAACAGTGTGGTGAAACTATCATTTTTGCCTGGGATTGTACCATACACAAACATTTATTTATAGGTTTCCCTGAAGTTTGGTTACTACAGTAGGTAAATACAGTCAGGTCCACTGGTATTTGGAAAATGAAACTATTTTTGTAATTTCCCTCTGTACAGCCCCACAGTGGATTTTAAATCAAACAGTCAATATGTGGGTCAAGTGCATACATTCAGCTTGAATTCAGGGAATCTAACAGAAGTATTGGATTAACTGTTTAGGAATTATAGCCAGTTTTATACATATTCCCCCATTTTCAAAGGCTCAAAAATAACACTGACACTGTCAGTCACTGACAATTGACTGAGCAGGTGACATCTGTTCACTCATCCATCCATAATAATTTAAGCCGATAAAAGATATGGAGTTGATTCCAAGTGTTGAACTTGCATTTGGTAGCCGTTCACTGGAACTCTCAATTTGAGGTCCAAAGAGAGTTAGCCTGACAAAACAAAATAAACCTACCAGAGAGATAGCAAAAACTTTATTTAGGAGTGGCCAAATCAACAATCTGGTTCATTGTTAAAAACAATGAATGCACTGGCCAGCTCAGCAACACCAAAAGCCCTGAAAGACCACAAAAGAGAACTGAAGTAGATGATCACAGAATTTTTTCCTTGGTTAAGAAAAACCTCTTCACAACATCTAACCAAGTCAAGCACTCTCAGGGAGGTAGATGTATCATTGTCAAAGATGCCTTCATGAATTTAAATAGGCGTTTTACGACAAGGTCACTGGCTACACAACAACATCTCAAAGAGCTTTACCAGTTTTGGAAAAAAAATATTTGGATAGATGAAACTAAGATTAACTTGTGCCAGAATGATGGGAAGAGAAAAATATGGAGAATGAAACAAACAGATAATTATCTGAAGCATGGGCATGGGCATGTATGGCTGCCAGTGGTACCAGGTCACTGGTGTTTATCACTGATGTGACTGCTGACAGAAATAGTAGGATGAATTCTGAAGTGTACAGGGCTATATACTCTGCTCAGATTCAGCCAAATGTGGCAAAACTGATTGATAGGCGCTTCACAGTGGAAATGGATAATGACCCAAAGCATACTGCAAAAGCAACCCAAGAGTTTCTCAAGGAAAAGAAATGGGATATTCTTCCAATCGATCAACCCAACAGATCATGCTTTACAGTTACTGAAGACAAAACTGGAGGCAGAAAGACCCACAAACAAGCAGCAACTGAAAGTGGCTGCAGTAAAGGCCTTGTAGAGCATCTCAAGGGAGGAAACACAGCATTTGGTGATAACCATGGGTTCCAGACTCCAGGTAATCACTGACTGCAAAGGATTTTCAATTATTAAAAACAATGATGGTTTAATTTATGATGTTGATGGTTTATTTTAAAATCCATGGTGGTGTTTTACAGAGGCAAAATTATAAAAACTGCCATTGTCTAAATACTTATGGACCTGACAATAACTCATATCTCATTTCTAATACTAGTCTGCCTGTTCTTTTACACCACAGCGGTGACAAGAATAATGATGACTGATCATATCTTAAAGACCTCATAGTACCATATTATCCCAATATCTCAGACTGCAGGCTTACTTGTGGTTCCTAGAGTTTCTAAAAGTAGAATGGGAGGCAGAGCCTTCAGCTTTCAGGCCCCTCTCCTGTGGAACCAGCTCTGTTTGGATTCAGGAGACAGACACCCTCTCTACTTTTAAAATTAGACTTAAAACTTTCCTTTTTGATAACGCTTATAGTTACCAGTGGATCAGGTGACCCTGAACCCTTAGTTATGCTGCTATAGGCTCAGACTGCTGTGGGACTTCCTGTGATACACTGAGCATTTGCTCTCCACTCATTCTTTTCACTCCCCGGGTGTTTATATACCACTGCAGCATGTCATTAAATTTTGTCTTCTCTCTCCCATAGTTTGTGTTTTATCCTGTCTTCCTTTGCTCTCCTTTTTCTCTTTCTCCTCACCCCCCAACTGGTTGCAGCAGATGGCTGCCCCTCCCTGAGCCTGGTTCTGCTGGATGTTTCTTCCTGTTAAAAGAGAGTTTTTCCTTCCCTCTGTCACAAAGTGCTGCTCACAGGATATCGTCTGATTGTTGGATTTTTTTCCCCAAATACTGTAGGGTCTTTACCTTGCAGTATAAAGTGCCTTGAGGCGACTGTTGTTGTGATTTGGCACTATATAAATAAACCTGAATAACTGAATTGAACTGTATGACTCACCACTGGTGTGATGTTCAGTAAGTCGTGGGAAGTTGCAAATATAGCTTTTAAATGAAAAAGCTTTAATTTGGTGTGGTGTGCACGTGGCTGAACAAATTAGTGAGGATCCAGATTTTTCATGCCTACCTCCAGGGTTTCTTCCGCTGTGCAGCCAGGCTGCTGCTGCAACTTGCCCGTCTGCAAAGCTTCGATGTATTCGTCACACTTCCTGTAGCCATCATCCAACAGGTCCTGTTTAGCCTTCAGCAGACCCTGGCCTGGTGTAACATCACCAATTCCAATAGAGAACCCCCTGTTGGCTGAAAGTTGGGGTTTAAAAAATAATTATGCATTACTTTAGGTCAACCAGTTTGTATAGCTGTTTACTGTTATTTAAGGATTTTAAATGTTCTAATATGCACCAAGCTACTAGAAGATATCTTGGCATATATCAGACCTAAGAAATAAGTTAATAATGCCTTGTAGACCACCTACAGAGATACACAGGAGCAAGTCTTGCCAAGCGAGACATGGCGTTGGCAGCCTCCAGCTGTCCCCAATCCCTCAGCAGGATGTAGAAAATGTTATTCTTGGAGCCAGATCCCAAGGTGCCCTTGTCCATGCTACCACACATCAGCTCACTGTTGTGAATCACCACAACTGGGGATGTGACAAAAGAATGGGACAAAAAGTGATGCTATTAGGTCCAGAA
This sequence comes from Paratilapia polleni, assembly GCA_015106735.1. Taxonomy (NCBI): domain Eukaryota; kingdom Metazoa; phylum Chordata; class Actinopteri; order Cichliformes; family Cichlidae; genus Paratilapia; species Paratilapia polleni. The sequence goes on along the minus strand of VUQI01028703.1, from coordinate 3,471 downwards.
TAGAAATACCAATAAGGTGAATAAAACACTGTACTGTGTTTGTCTCAAGACACTTGACACGTTTGAGAGGTTATTCAGGTTGGTGGAAAATAAAAGCTCAAGGGAATTTTGTGAAAACTCAAATTTATCCTTTGTCCATTTGTTACTCCTCAAACAAGTTTCGTTAAATTTGTCTAGGTACTTGCTGACAAACAAATGGCAAATTTTGTTTTGGCTTTGCAACATATTTCAGTGCACTTCACAGGTGAAACATTTCATACTGACCACAATCAACAAACTTTAAAGCCTCCCCCTGAAACTTCATCGCTATGATGTGTGATGTAATGCAACAAAAAATTTACAGTTGGTTTGTTAGGGGGACGTCTTTACTTGAGAAACTCACATGAATCATTGTGACAAAGATCCTCTCCTTTGCCACAGTACTGTTTGCCCTTGGTCCGCAGGTTGGCCTTGACTGGACATTCCTTACTTGGCTTCAGAATTAGGCTGAAGATCTGCTTTCCTGTCCACAGAGCAATGGGCTGATGGATACAGAGTAGAACATTACTACTGGGTCACAAATATGGGGTTATGTAACCAGCTCAGCAGTATGGAATACCTTCATTATGGCCGGGCGAGGGAGAGAGATCCTGACTCTTTCATCTTTACCCACAAGGATTGATGCTACTATTTGGCAGGCTTTTGATCTGTCAAAGAAGGTGTCCTTCAGCGTCAAGAGGTAAGCGCCTAGGTGGTACAAATATGCTGTTAAATCACAGGAAATTAAATACAGCTTCCTTTCAAATATTGCTAAAGTGCACCCCCAACAGGTAGAAAATGGAAACATTTTTATTTAATTTAAATACCTCCAATTTTTCAAATACTTTTCATGTTTTTTTTTTTTACTTGATTAAGATCTTCACATACCATCAGTGTCCTCATTTCCACACGTTATACGTCATATGTATGGTGCTTAAAGTATAACTTTAAGTATCAGGACTCTCATATCACAAGAAACATCTATGACTGGTTGCCACACATCACTGCACTGACCTGTCAGAAAGTCCTGAATAGCAGCAATCAGAGGTTCGCCATTTCTGGGAGTGACAAGATTAGCTTTGGTCTAGAAGAAAAGATAATGAGTTGTCAAAATGCAATTTCCAAAAAATACAGTTCCTGTAGATGGCTTTTCATTGCTTAATGGTCACACTGATTGGTGCGTGTGTGTGTGTGTGTGTACTGTATAGTCACTATGTAACATAATGATACGTACCCCCATCAGGACAAGGGCCTCAGCTTTAGCTTCTTCAGTCTGAGGTAGATGGAGATTCATTTCGTCCCCGTCAAAGTCGGCATTGTATGGGGTGCACACACACTCATTGAATCGAAATGTCCTGTGAGGTTTGACCCTGGCCTGTGAGTTTGACAAAATACAAAAAGAAGCGACTAAACTAATTCTTCTCAGGTAGTCAAGATAAAAATAAAATTGAGAGCAATGTTAAACTATATGTTTCATTAACAACAATTTACTTAAACTCTGGAAGACTGACTCCTTAATTTACTGCAACAGAAGAAACCAGTTATAAGCTCTGATAATAAACGTAATTATCTGTTTTGCTCCAATCTGTCACTGATCTCTGTCAAGAACTGCCTTTTCAATGTGCAATATGTAATTATTTTTGTTCAGTTATAAAAGGAACATAAAAGTGCAAACAGATTCTTTTGACTTCACCCGTTTTTTTTCCAGCACCTGTAAAAACTTCTAGATGTGTGTACTGCGCAAACAGTCACAAAGCAGGTACTTCTGAACCTGGCACTGAGTTTAAAAGTAACTTTGCAAGCAAAGGGATAAGTAATAATGACAAGCATTCAGGTATCATGTGGTTAAAGGAATATATGCAAAACCGGGAGCTTTTTTGGCAAAACAAAAGAAATGCTAAGAATCTAGTAAAGAAGTTCATTTGATTCTTCGAGTGCTGGTTTGCACACCAGAAAAACAAATCTGTGGCAAAGATGTTTTATCAAACTTTAGTTATTATTAGAAGAATAATACACTAATAAATCTATATATATCTATCCAAACTACGGCTAGCATAGGAGTTTAACAAATATTTTAGCCAAAAACTAACTTACAATGTGGGCCATGATGCTGAGTTTGTGCAGAGAGGGCTGTCGATTGAAGAGGACGATGTCTCCATCTATTAGGTGCCTCTCCACCACATCACCAAACCTCAGTTCCTGGGCAATCTTTTCCCGGTTTCCATATTTTAAAAATCTGACAAACAGAATAGATTCACATTTGTTTTCCAAGGACATCAGGTAAGCACAGACTCTTTTACCCCTCAAGAAAAAAATATCACATCAAACAAAAAAAAATAAAATAAAAAATAAAAAGGAAAACGACACTTGAACAAAAAGAAACCAAACAATTTACTCCTTGCAATCAACACACACAAAAAATATTTAAATTCAGAAAAAAAGGCAAACACACAGACAATTAGCAATTCAAAACATATCTGTCTTATCCAGTTAGTAAAATCTGATCTGTCAGTTTTTTCCATAACAATGCTATTAGCTTTAACATTAAAAAAAAAAAACTGAAGTTCATCAATGTTTTTTTCATTTTTACATTTTGGTTTGTCTCCGTAACGACAAACCAAGTAGAAATAGCTTTGGGTCTGCTGGAATTTTCTGACATTTCATTCCGACCACTTCCCAAAATCTTTCACGCATGTCAGTGAAGCAACACTGTTTAAGCCTCTGTGCAGTTAATGCATATGTCTGGTATATTTTTATTATAATGTGACCTCACTGATGAACAGGATATAGACACTCTTTATACACTTTATTAGGTACACCTGTTCAACTGCTCATTAACTCTTTCACCCTTGTACGCCTACTAGGAGTAATCCTTGTTTCTCTTTTCTGAAATGAGTGGTTTCTGTCAATGTTGGACTCTGTAGTTTTCTCTGGTCCCCTTCCTAATCGGACCAGGAGTGACATGTTTAGCCGCATGTTCTCTCTGAATTGCTGGCTGTCTGAGTGGTGTCCAGAAAATAATGTGGGCTTCATAGATAATTGGGAAACTTTCTGGGGAAAACCTGGTCTTATTAGGAGAGACGGCATTCATCCCACTTTGGATGGAGCAGCTCTCATTTCTAGAAATATGGCCGAATTTATTAATCCCCCCAAAATGTGACTATCCAGAGTTGGGACCAGGAAGCAGAGTTGCAGTCTTACAGCTTCTCTGCAGCTTCTCTCCTCCTGCCACCCCCCAAAACCCCATCCCTGTAGAGACTGTGTCTGTTCCCAGACCACCAAAAAATAAACCAAAAATCAGCAAAAAACAAATTAAGCACAAAAATTTCCAAAGAAAGAACAGTATAACATCCTCAACTGCACCAAAGAGAAAAACAGTTAAATGTTTATTAAACATTAGGTCTCTCTCTTCTAAGTCCCTGTTAGTAAATGATTTAATAATTGATTCTGCTT
>VUQI01028700.1:5414-17703 GCA_015106735.1 Paratilapia polleni | reverse complement strand
GCGTCTTGGCATGCTCTCCACCAGTCTTTCACATTGCTGTTGGGTGACTTTATGCCATTCCTGGCGCAAGAATTCAAGCAGCTCAGCTTTGTACAACAATGAGTGTCTACAGCCATCTGTAAAACACGGTGGAGGCTATGTCATGGTTTGGGGCTGCATTTCAGCCGGTGGTGTTGGAGATCTTGTCAAAACTGATGGAATTATGAACGCAGAAAAGTACCGTCAGATTTTGATTCTGGAAAGCATCTGATCTGCAACACCTTCATTTTTCAGCATTACAATGATCCCAAACACACTACCAATGCAGTAAAATCAAACCTGGATAGAAAAACACACAGTGGAACCCTATCAGTCATGAACTGGCCTCCCCAGAGCCCGGACCTCAACATTACTGAAGTAGTGTGGGATCATCTTGACAGAGAACAGAACAAAAGGCGGCCAACATCCAAAGAAGAGCTTTGGAATGTCCTTCAAGAAGCCTGGAGAACTATTCCTGAAGACTACTTAAAGAAATTACAAGAAAGCTTGCCTAAGAGAATTATAGATATGTGAATGTGTCTGGACACTCACTCTACTGAATCAAGGTACCTCAGCTTTTCTTGCTTTTTTATACCTCAACACACACCGGACTGAAGAAGTACCCCTTATAATAGTAACCTGCAACATGCCACTACAATCACATTGCAAGGAAGTCTGCGTGAGAAACAGCAATGAGAAAAATAAATAAATAAATAAATTTAAAAAAGCTTTGTACTAATTCTTAGAGTTTTGTATTTGATTGTATTTGGGAGCTGTTACATTATATTATATAAATCCACTGAAATACATCAATCCATGTTACTTTCTGTTCAAGCAGGAAATAATTCAACAAGTGACAGTAAAAGTTAGGATGTCAGACTTTTTGACCATAGTGCTATTCACAGCTGCAGTTAAATAAAAACCACCCAAACAGTTCTGCTTTTGAAATGTACCAAGATTTAAGGGTCAATATTTATTAGATGCCTGGCTTTTTGAGTACTTCCCTTGGCTGCTGTTCAACAAAGAATCAACAATTAACGTTAAAATATTATAATACTCTTGTAACTTTGCAGCAGGGAAGATTTGGGGGAAAAACAGGAAATCTATTGCACTGGAAACCAAATGGTTTCTTTGGTCTTTATGACGATAAAAACTTTGAACAAGGGGTTATTACTGTTGTGGAAAATCAATATTTTTGAGCTATCTGTGTGGAACTTGCAGTTTGTTAACCCCTGTGGATTTAACACAGTGATTTACTAATGTTCTGAGACTTCAGTAATTTAAAAGCTTGGCAGTCATGTTTTATTGAGCCTGACACCTAAATAAGAGTGGTTTAGAGATTTTAAGACAAAATACTTTATGGAGGCCTAGTTTTATCATTTTATGAAAGAGTCCCAGAAAGAGACAGAAAGAGCCAGAGGGAAATTTTAGTTTTTGGAGTCCCAACACGTGAACCTCATTTTCTTGTGGTACACTCTGATGACAATCCGATGATGGCTTAAATAAATTTATGAATTTCATGTTTCACATGTTTAAATCACATACTGAAAGATATGTTGCCAAAACAATGCAAATGTTTTACATTATAATCCAACCAAATAGAAATTGTCTCTAATAAATTTAATCTTTTGAAAGATTTTCTGTTTTAAATCTTAGTTGTATTTGAACATGTTGCTGCAATTAAAAGAAACATGAGCTCATGATGTGAAACTGCTGAAGCAGTTCTATAAACATCAAATGTCTTTAAACAAACTGGAATAAACTGAAGTGTAGAACTGAATTACGACTCCCTAAACAAGTTGATCCTTAATTTTGTACTGGAAAATAGTTTTGCAACAACTTCATTTAGCAATAGTTGCCACTGGTTATTTGTATGCTAAATAATTAGAAACAACCAAACTAAACTATGGGCAGAGAATGTCAGTTAAAGCCAGTGACTATTTTGTCACAATAACATTTCACCTTATCTAAATGTTAAGAACAAAATTTTCTTGCATATCTGTGTTCAACCTATTATCTCTGACTAGGGTTTTAGGTTTTCTTGAGCTAGCTAATGTAAAGAAAGCCCAGCTATGTCTAACCTGCTTTGTAGTAAACTGTTCAGGTGTGGTCCACAACCACAAGCAGCTGTGATGGAAATTATAATGAGACCTTTTTTACCCTTGTTAAGAAATAATTGGTTAGGAGAAGCAGACAAATAGTATATAAATAGTATATTATGAAACATCAACTTGATATCGAGGAGAACAGGTGAACACACGTTACAGGCATGTACATATATATGTTCATATAACTTCATACGTCAACTCTCCACAGTGTGTCTCTGCAGTATCAACAAGCAGCTACGCTGTTCTTGTGGCCCATCGTGGAGTCAAAACATGGAGCGCCAAAGAGAAGACAGGTCATTCTGCCCCAAAAAGCTCTATCAGACTTTTTTTCAGGTCTCCCCCAAACCTTGAGTATTCCCTGTAGTGGATATAGTCAAATATCTTAGTCATGATTGCAATCTATTATGTGGTTTATACTATATGTATATTGACATAAATTGCAGCTCCCCTCCCAAATAACCCAAGATTAACAGCAAAGACGTGACTGCCAGACCATATTAACTCTGCAGCTGCATAAAAGCCAGAGCTGAGCAGCTGCTTGTTTACTGTATTTTCAACAAAGGAAACATTGTGGGGTAGGACTGGTCTGGTCTGATTTAGCGCCACTGAGGACAATGAATAATTCAAAGTGTAATAAATTTATAAAACTATGCAGAATTCCATATTGCAACTTCTTCTCAACAACCTAATCCTATCCCACATTGCACCATGATTTACTTTAGATGGTGAGTGATGAACTACTGCAATTTAATGTCCCAAACATGAAAAAGAATTCTGTGAACCCCAGGTTAGAGTGCATGTTTGACCATAGCTAAAAACCTAATTGCTTAAATCAAATGCTTAATCATGCCTAGCAGAAAACATGTCACGTGCTGGTTATTCAACTCAGGTCATGAAAATTAATGATATTTTTGGGAGACCTTTCGGATTATGGTGATTTAATTCAACCTTTCTGGGAACAACAACCTCCATTTGGCTTTACTATACTACTACTACTACTTTTGATATTGATTTGGCAGTTTTAGTGTCCATTATTTTATTTCAGATTGAACGTGCCACAGCCCCAGCCTGAACACTATAGATTAAACTGCAAAAATAGTTACGGTCTGGACTGTTTATCATATATTTATAGCTAAAAATGTGAGTGAGGAGGTGGGACTGTCAGATGGGATGGGTGTAAATCAGTGCCGAAGTCTGCAGCCCAGCTGGTCAGCATGTTTCACCAACCATTAACAAAATATGTCTGTCTGTCCACTTAAGCTTAAAAAAAAATCTGTCACTATGGTATAGATGCTGGAGGGACTGAAAGAGGTTTGAGAAGCCAACTTGGGGCCAAAAGCTGAGTGAGTGGAAACTACTGTTTTGTTTTCTTCACAGGGTGGCTAAACACTGGGGCAAAGACTGTAAACACCTGGAAGGAATTCTGTGTAACAATGCCATTCTTTGGAAATTTCCTTTGAAATAAGCCAGTTAAGGTGGTTCAGATATCTAGTTAAGAATGGGACATGGATGCCTCCATGTGGAAACATATCTTACCTGGCCTTTGTCAAGTCTCCTAACACCACAACCCACTCTGAAGCAAGTGTCACAAAAAAGAATGTATAGATGGAATATTGTATATTACTAATATTGTACTAAAAATAATCACTAATGTAATGCTTTATTTGTACATACTATACAGCACAATGCAGTTACAAAGTAGCAGGAAAATGACATTTTCTTGGTGTGTTAGCTCTTTGTGTCACATTGAATTCTGGTTCAACTGCTTGCTCTTTGCTACAATTTCAGCTTGTTTATGTCCATATTAACACGTTAAAGATGTGAAAACTATAGCTCATCCCCATTTTCAGTGAATACAATGTAACTGAACAAGTTGACAAACTTTGAGTAAGTCATGAAATATGAAATTGTTTCGTGGCAAAAAGTAAACTTTTGTTAAATAAATTTATGAATTTCATGTTGACCTTTTGGTGTAGGCTTGATTTTAATTGTTTGCTCCCCTCAGTTTCACTTGGGGACAAAGCATAAAATTTCAGTGTGCTTCTACAAAACAATGCCCCAGTAACAAAGTCAGGTTTATGAAGAAATGTTTTTCCTAGTTTGGCTTGAAATAACTTGAATGACTCACATCAGCCCCCATCCAACACATTTGGGATAAGACTGTGCGCATGTTCCTAACATTTTCTTGTGATCTTGTGGCTAATGGAAGTGCGTTACTGCAGTAAGATTTCAAAATCTGGTGTTAATCCTTCCCAGAACAGTGAATTATGATAGCAGCCTATTAATGTCCACAGCTTTTAACATATTCACCAGTCACACATGGGTGTTCACAAACCTTTGGCCATAGATCCTCTGTGTTGTTCCTCTGCTATGTCTGATCTTTAGCAAAGAAAACCATGCTTAATTACAGTGAGGGTTTCTTTTTTTATTTATTTATTATTTGGTGTCAATTTGAAAAAAAGGATCTCTTTTGACACTAGATGGCTAGCTACACTAAATGTGGCTTGAGGCTGGTCTGGTAGAGATGTACAGAGCATTTTTTTTTTTTTTTGCTAAGACCATGGATGCCACATGTATAGTAAGGGCCAGCTTAAATTCACTGAATCCTTTTCATACTGATTAATAATCAAGGGATTAAATGTGCATGGCCTATAATTAGGAAGCTGATTTTTGTTCTTCATCTGTAAATATGATCCTAATATTTAAGACTACTGAATAAGTTGTAGAAAGCAACCACTTTGTTCAGTGTTTTAAACTGATGGTGTGTGTGAGGGCTCTTTCAAATGCAAACCACATAAACTGGTTTACAGCAGGTTCACAGGGTTGCATATGCCCTCCAACATATACACAAAGGTCATTGATGTGTTATGATCTGCTGACTGAAATTAATTCAGGCATGTTTTCAGAAAGTTTTTTTTCAAGTGACAGTACAGTATATTGGACGATAAGGAGAAATATGTTGCTGTTCAAAGCAGAGCACAAATATGTTCAGAAAGTTGGAGATCTATGATCCATTTTGTTTGTGAGCACATGTGATATTTTAGCCTGTTTGTCCTCCAACAGGAAGCGTGGTATATTATAAATCAAGGTACTAGAGCTTATAGTTAGCAGTATTTGCTATTTATTGGAATTCTGCCTTTCTAACATAATTACACTACTAATAATTCTGTGAAAGAATAAGATGGCAGAAAGATGGCTCTTTCTTCCATTGCTTCTTTTGAGGTTTCTCTCATATTCTTTTGCTATTAAAAATTCTTTATATAAAAACATCTAAGGAAACATTGTTACTTGCTCTGCAGATTGTCAAGTTGTCCTTGTAAAGTCATGATCTCGAGTGAGTGTATACCAAAGGCATTGCCATAACCAGTGTTGGGGGTAACACATTGCAAAGTAACATTACTTTATTCACATTACATTTATTTGTACCATACTAATTTTCCTAAATTCAACAATGATTTAATAGTTAGTTAGCATTAGCAACAGTGACTTGGGTTATATGAGTTCTTCAATTGTTTTCTTAAGGGGCAGACTGGGGGGAGACATTAAGTATGCCTTATTACTGTCCAACAATTGCCTGACCTCAGTTGTGTGGGAGATAGGATAAAAGCAGTCTATAGCTTTTGAGGGTAAAGTGTGAAGAAATATTAGAATTGGAAGTTATGTAAGGCTTAACCTTATACTGATAAATGGCAGTTACATGACAATTTATCTAAATTCAATTAAATTTTATGTACATAACAGCAATTCACAAGAACAGCTGCCTCAAGATCCTACAATGTTAGTGAGAAAATCCCAAAAATCAGACAATCCCGTATGAGCAAGCACTTGGCGACAGTGGGAAAGAAGAACTCCCCTTTAACAGAAAGCGACCTCCAACAGAACCAGGCTCAGGGAGGGGCAGCCATCTGGAGTTAATAAAAGTTAATAACATACAGTAGTGGCACGTAAATGCATTGCGAGTGAAAAGAGGGGAGTGCGAGGGAAATGCTCAGTGAGTCATGGGAAGTCCCCCAGGAACCTGAGCCTATAGCAGCATAACTAAGGGATGGTTCAGGATTGGCTGATCAAGCCTTAACTATAAGCTTTAAAGTCTAATCTTAAAAGTAGAGAGGGATCTGAACCCAAACTAGGAGTTGGTTCCACAGAAGAGGGGCCTGAAAGCTGAAGGCTCTGCCTCCCATTATACTTTTAGCAATTCTAGGAACCACAAGTAAGCCTGCACTCTAAGAGCGAATTGGTCTATTGGGATAATGTGATATTAAAGGGTAGTGGCATGCAGTACCTTTTACAGAAAGGCAAGCAGATCCCTTTCTGTCACCCAAGTAGTGAAAGAAAGGGATCACCAGGGTAATTCCCACACTAGCCCCAGATTACAAGCCATATGTTCAACACCCTTGAGAGCAAAATTCTCTGTTTGCTCTTTGTTCGGAGTTAAGGAAAACTTTACTGGAATTGTGATGTATAATTCAGAGAATTAATAGACACAACTGCTCTTCTTCTCTGAGAGACAGAGAAACCTCAATTATCCCCTCATCACTGCATTAGACTGTCCTTCAAAAAAAAGCTTGAGACATTTTGACAGGAGTCAAGAGGCTCAGTTTGTCTCCTGTAAGCATGACCATCTTGAAACACAAATCCTTGGCACCACAAAAGCTTCAAAACCTCAACATATAAAGACACTGAATAACCCCCTATTGTTTTTTGTTTTATGTTTTTTTTCAGGGTAAATGCAAAGAGTGTATCCCTTGATTGGAGACAGATACTAGTTTGAGAGCTGGCATCATCTGAATGCATTATCACACATTCTTCTCAGCAGGCCGTCACAGTTGCAACAAAAGGTTTCCCTACTTGCTGGAGTTACCAAAATTACTGAATATGCATCATGTGGTCTGATCTGATACTGTCACAATTATAGGTAAATAAAGTCACATACAATACAGTTGTAATTTTCATGTCATTTAATAGAGTTTAGTCATCATTCAGTGAAGCCTGGAAAAAATTACATGAACTCTTCAAATTAGTGACTCGTTAGCTGCTCGCTGAGACTTGAACAATGACGAGAAGGAATTTTGGACCATTTTAACCTACAAAACACTTTCAGTTTATCACTATTTCTGGCATGTCTTGTTTGAGCAACCCTCTTCAGATCATGCCTGAAGTCAGGTCATCGATTATGTTAAGCTCAGGACTCTGACTTGGCCAGATGAAAACATAAATATAATTTTTTTCTTATTTCTTCTTGTGTGCTTTGTTTTTTTTTGTTTTTTTGTTTTTTTGTCTGGTTGCGTCACCAACCTCTCCCAAGCTTCAGGTCCTGGATTGCTTCACGGGCATTCTGTAAAATTTCTAAAGACAGTTTTGAATTCATTGTCCCCTCAGTGATTGTATTGCATTGAGCCCTTAAAGGAGCAAATCAAGGACAAACCATGATACTCCCTCTACCATTCCTAACAGCTGCAATGGGGTTTTGTTATTGGTGTGCAGTTCATTTTTTTTTTTTAACTCTGAACAGAGAATTTTGTCTTTTTGCCAAAAGTTCAAATCTATCTCATCTGTCCACAGAATACTGTCCCAGAAGTGTTGTGGAACATTCATGTGGTCTTTGGTGAACTTGAGACATCTTTACTTTGTGATGTCCTTCATTCAACACTATCCTCATTTGGTGTTTTTTTACATAGTAGACATAGAAGATTTTTACAAGTTGTAGAGGTTTCTGCCTTTGTTTTGCTGTCACCCTTTTTCACCTCTTTCAGCATTGTTTGTTGTGCTCCTGGTGGGATTTCTGCAGAGTGAGTGGGAGAGTAGCAACAGTGCTGAATTTCCTTCATTTGTAGACAGTATCTGTAGTAATGAACACCCAGGTTTTGTAGCCTGTTCTGGCTTTTTTTCATCTCTACAATGCTTCTTCTAAAATTGAGATTGGAACATGGTTTGCACCAAATAGTCTTTCTTAAGAGGGACAGACAGTACGCAGATATTATAAATCAAGGGGCACCTCTACAACCCACAGTCCCTCGTTTGCACATGTGCATTTGTCTACTTAACCACTGTAAAAGTTTGATTTCAAAACACTGAACACTTATGAAAATCATTTCAGACATATATGACTGGGTGCAACAATTAACCTGCAGTCTGAGGAATTCCTGGACTACAGCTGCAGCTTTTTCCTTTTAACCACAACTGCAGTGCCTTTGATGATGACTTTCACCTGGTCTTGTCAGAGCAGTAATAGTTACCACACTGTGACATGACTGCAGAGGTCAGTTTAAATGGTCTAAATTCAACCAGATGTTTCTCCGATAAGACGTATTGAAAGAAAAGTACAAAAAGAAAAAAAAACCCTAAGGAGGATAATATTGTGTTGAAAGATTCTGTCTGAAATTTTGTAGATCTTATCGCTATGATGAAAGATACTATTAACCTTCCTGCTGTGTTAGCATTAAATCTGTTCAACTGTCAAGCGTTGCTGTCATAAGTATCAACTCATAGAAAATGACTGCTGTAAAGATTTGTGACATCCTCCACAGTAGGTACCATAACATAAATCAATCATTTAAAAAAAGTTGCAGTTTATCAGTTAGGACATCAGTGCTGATTCCAGTAGGTCTAAAGGTCCCCACTGTTCCTACTAAATGAGATCTGACCCAGAATGTGAACCAGTGAGAAAGAACAGATGTTGTTTAACCATTATCCCAGTATTTGGACAGTAAACTGTGAAATAAGGTGTATATTTTTTGCATTTTCAATAGTGGCTGCTTACTAGTAGATGTTCTGGTTCTTAGCTGGCAAGTACGGCAGGTGGTGAGTAAAGGTTGTGTTGGTATGGTGAAAAAAGTCCTGCACTTTCTATGCACTAGCACATAGTTCAGGTCATTTCTGCTGAGTATCAGAACTTTGCTTTGACAGTCTCACCTTTGGGGACTCCAATAATAAAAACTGCTGAAAATGGTTGGGTCATAGCCAGAGACTGAACTATCATCACCAGCAATGATCCTCCACACATATTTTGTTAGTTTGAAACAGAAGTTGATGTTTGCCCAGGATGAAATCGCAGACACGCAAGTGCAAGTGGTCATAAAGGGAGTGATCTAAAAATGGCAATAACTAAAAACAGCTGAAAGTAGTGTATGAGTAGATGACCTTGGTGGGAATGCTGCCCATATTTAAATCATCCATCCATCCATCCATTTCCTTCCGCTTATCCTATTCAGGGTCGCGGGTGGGGGCTGGAGCCTATCCCAGCTGCCATAGGGCGAGAGGCGGGGTACACCCTAGACAGGTCACCAGTCTGTCGCAGGGCTAACACCAAAATATTTTCTATTAAAAAGCAAATATTAAATGAATACTCACATAGCTCTAACTCTGGGAAACGTTCCACAAAAATAGCAAAATCCTCTGGCCAAAAATGTTCACCTTTATATATTGATAAATGCTATAAAATCTACCTAAATTTTAATTTTTTATTTTACCATGTTCTATTTAATTGTATGTTTTTGAACCTTTTTTCAAAGGTTTTCAGAATCTTGCTGATATGCCCATTTTTAGATCAAAATATGCAACCCAATATTTGATATTTTCACCTTTACATTTTTGGTTGTTTTTCTTTTATTCTAACCTTAACTCAAATGGACTTGGACATCAGAGAAATCATGTTTGTTTTTTGTTAAATAGATACTCAATAGATACATTTTGACCACAGAAAAATGTATCTATTGAGTATCTATTTAATTATTAGGCATTATCTATTTTTTTTTGTTGTTTTTTTTTTGTCAGTTTCCACATTCATATTCCATAACAGCAAACCAATAAAGTGCCTTACTATCTGTGTTACTGCTTAACAGAGTCATTCCACATGTTAACTCATGTTAACATGATTAACTTTCTGCTGATAGCTGAAAACAGTCCATGTGTTACCTGTCATAGAAGTCTTCTCTGTAGTAGTCATAATCAAACTCATAGCCACTGGGGAGAAAAAGTACAGAAGAACATTGTGACTGAAAACAAATGTGTTTTTATAACATGAGCATGAAACCACATATAAAACCAACGCATGGCAACAAAAGCTTTTTTGGGGTTTCCATGCAGTTTATAGTTGAAAATACAGATGAAAAATAAAAGTGCTGAAAATAGTTACAAACTGTGTGGGAAAGACACAGAAACCATAACGTATTCAAACCAGAGACAGAACAAGAGACAGAAGACCTAGAAACGGACTTCTCAAGGAGAAGAATCTACAGTACATTTATGACACATATTTTACTGTCAGCATGCAAGGTCTGTTAGCATGTCCTGAAGAAAACAGTGACGTGAAACTGCTTGGAAAATGAAATATTCAAAAATATTAAACTGTATGAAAATTAATATTCCCTAAAACTCTAATTATATTTTCTTTGTATCAAAATTCACCAATATTAAATGTTATATATTGTGCTTTTCTATACAACTTGTACGCTCTTTAAACATTTGAACTTTTTCATGCTATATTAAAAAAATTATAGCTTTTTTTTCAATATTTTGTCCACCCCATTTATACTAACAGGAGAGCAAATCATTGCATTACATGGAAGCAGACTGATGTGTATGAAAAGGGTATTTGATGGTAAAACCTTGCATTAGGAGTACTACTTTAACTTTTTATAACTAGAAATTCAGATTTTTCATCACAACATTACACTTGGTGGCCATGAGCCTACAACAGTATTCAGGGAATAACAGGTTTAAGGAGTAGGCTAGTGTATAAGGTGATTCATCACAAATGTCAATATAAAGAAAATTTGGAAACTATAAAACAGAATAATTCAAAACATGAGTTAGTTACAAAAATTCAACGTACAAACAGCACCACAGTATTTTTCTGTAAAAAGTTAAACAGCCTGTAATATAGACTTCATAGTGGTGGTCTCAGTCTGTAGTTTCATCAGGGCATTGTTATGCAGTGTAGGTGGTTTTAGAACCTAAACTGCAATTCTCTTCAATTAAAGTTGCCCACTTCTCAATCCCAAATGAGTGCATGCATTTGCTTATCTATTGATGTTGTTTGTGGTCATATTATTTTCTGCCAGGCTTTCTAATAAATGCCTTGGCCTTAAAAAAGACACTTTTCAGAAAGTTCCTGGAAAACTCAAAGATCTGCTTAGGAATATAAGTGAAACTTTAATTGATCAGTCTGATAAATAGCAGTGTGTACCTGTAGAGAGAAGCTGCTGATCGCTTCAGGCCTTTGGGTCTGTTTGGCTTTGGCTCTCCTGCCATGTTGATATCTGAAATAAGTAAAAAATAAAAATCAAACACTCTGTTAACTACTAAATAAAAGTATGTATGGATCTCATAAAAAACGACTCTAGCTAAACCACAAAACAGTTACCATATCTGTATGGTATCTTTACTGTAGATAACAAGCCAGTGCCTGTGTTATCTTTTGATTTCCACTAGAGGTAGCTGTTGTGCTATTTTACAGCAACAACAGTGCTTGTTCGAACAGTCAGCTCCCATTTACTGTACAGAAGGGAAAAAGAAAAGGAAAACCCTTAGCTATGCTTGTTGCTTCCCTCACTTATTTGGTGTGGAGAAACACACAAATCTTTCACTCAAGTGAAGGAGGAATACAGCAGCACACCAAAAGTAAATGCTCTACATTAATTACATGGTTGTGGTAGCATTTAAAAATATATGTAGCTAGAAAAATCTCAACTTCCTGAATCAGATATCCCACTAAAGTTGTGGAGGCGCTGGAACTTATCCCAGCCGACTTTGTGGAAAAGGCAGCTTCCACCCTGGAGAGGCTGTCAGTCCACCTAACAAAGACAGACAGCCAACCACACAAACCTTGCAAAGCATGTTTTAACCCAGAACCTTCTTCCTTTGAGGCAACAGCAATAATCCATAAACCACTGTTCTGCCCTCAAACATAGTCTTGTATTAACTGTTGTGTTATTGTAATGTTTTGTAAATTATGAACAATGAAGATACAAAAACTTAATTACAGCAGTAAGGATTAATGAGATGTGTATGTTTAGGAGGCAAAATGGTTTGGATAAATGAAAAAAAAAGGTAAATTTATAGAACAGCAGTGATAAGGAACTAAAAACTGCACACAGTAAGATTATTATAATATTATTTGCTGAGAGGGTTTTTTTTTTTTTTTTTGGTCCGTATTTGGGTCG